>OX453296.1:67304159-67329159 GCA_949710035.1 Crambus lathoniellus
GTCTTTTTCTAGTTTATATTGAACGGGTTAATAATAACGATAGTAAAAAAAAAAAAAAAAAAAAAAAAAAAAAAAAAATTAAAAAAAAAAAAAAAAAACTACTCGTGCTCTAAATTGACATGGTTAATAAATAAATAAATATTATTTAAATAAATAAATAAATAAATAAAAATAAAAAAAAAAAATAAAAAAAAAATAATTGGTAAGTAATGATTCAATTTCTCATAGAAGTAAGGCAGCATTCCACTTTGGCGCCATTCGACCGGGCGGGCGTCAAAGAGTTGTGAAAAAACTTAACTAACATAGTGAACACGCCCGGCGACAATTGTACGGGTACGCAAAATATAAATAAGGCAGCATTTCAGTTTGGCACCATTCGGCCGGGCGGGCGTCGAAGAGTTGTGAAAAAACTTAACTAACATAGTGAACACGCCCGGCGACAATTGTACGGGTACGCAAAATATAAATAAGGCAGCATTTCAGTTTGGCACCATTCGGCCGGGCGGGCGTCGAAGAGTTGTGAAAAAACTTAACTAACATAGTGAACACGCCCGGCGACAATTGTACGGGTACGCAAAATATAAATAAGGCAGCATTTCAGTTTGGCACCATTCGGCCGGGCGGGCGTCGAAGAGTTGTGAAAAAACTTAACTAACATAGTGAACACGCCCGGCGACAATTGTACGGGTACGCAAAATATAAATAAGGCAGCATTTCAGTTTGGCACCATTCGGCCGGGCGGGCGTCGAAGAGTTGTGAAAAAACTTAACTAACATAGTGAACACGCCCGGCGACAATTGTACGGGTACGCAAAATATAAATAAGGCAGCATTTCAGTTTGGCACCATTCGGCCGGGCGGGCGTCGAAGAGTTGTGAAAAAACTTAATTAACATACCCAGTGAACACGTCCGGCGACAATTGTACGGGTCGCCAATTGTTCGATTGATGTCGAACGATTGTTCTCTTCATCTCCAACTGAACTAGTACTGCAGGCAGGGCTGCCGAAATATCACTGGAAAGTAGAGTTAACCATTTTTTATTTAATATTGTGTTAGCATTATCATCTAAGAGCATAGTGAACCTAAATCATACGGTAATTCGACAATATTAATTTGCTTTATTGCAAGCCACATGTATATGTAGTAGGTAAAACCTATAGTTTTACAAAGGGTAGGTACTTAAATCGAATGGGTTACTCCATCCAGGTCGCATATTCGTAAATACCCGACGCGTTAAGATGTATGCCCGAAGTTACTTAGCAAATAGCGGACGTGTCGGACTAAAGTTTAGGGTACCTAATAATTACAATAATATACATACTATATTTCTACCTAACTGAGTATACTGTCGGCAAACGAAACAAGGAAACAAAAAACGAGTTTGCCATAAAGTCCTGTAGGTCACGTGATAGGTTAGAAATTTAAGGCGATCGCGAAGCGCAGCGAAGCGATCGCCTTAAATTTCGTGGTTATTTTTTTTTTCACACCACAGTACTACTTGTTGTTTATAGAAACGTATCTACTGAAATTACATTATCCCTGCGATAATACAACATACCTACATACATAAATCACTACAACCATTAGAAAGTTGAATGAAACAATACTGATTGACATTATAGTAGGTAAATAGCAGACGCGTCGTCTCGTCTCGTCACGCACGGCACGGCACGGCACGACACGACACGACACGACACGACACGACACGACACGACACGACACGACACGACACGACACGACACGACACGACACGACTCGACTCGACACGACACGACACGTCGAGTATATATATATATATATATATATACATATATCGACATATATATATGTATATATATATGTCGTAGGTATATTGTCAAAGCCGTGATATAATAATTCCACTAGTGAAATTATAATTTCTCGTTAAATTATGAACGGCTGCGAGCTCACGAATTTGCCTCGTAAAAGTCCTGTACTCCTCGGAAGTCCTGTAGAACACGTGATAGGTTAGAAATTTAAGGCGATCGCGAAGCGCAGCGAAGCGATTGCCTTAAATTTCGTGGTTATTTTTTTTTTTTTGTGAAACAATCCATAAGTTGTATTGATAAAAAAAAAAATAACCACGAAATTTAAGGCGATCGCTTCGCTGCGCTTCGCGATCGCCTTAAATTTCTAACCTATCACGTGTTCTATATGACTTCCGAGGCTCGCAGCCGTGTGCATACTGTTTCGTACTGTCTATTCATAATTTAACGAGAAATTATAATTTCACCAGCGGAATTATAATATCACGACTTTGACAATATACCTACGGCATATATACCAAGCTGAAATTTATTTATTCAATTTATGCGTATTTACGAATATGGCACCAGGACAGGCCAATTTAAACAGTATTAGGTATTTGCATAGTTTTAATACCTACCTACCTACACTGCTTTCTGCGACAGAGGCCGGGTCGGGTTCGATTCCCGAACAAGACAAATATTTATGTGCATTCATGAACATGTCTATTTTGTCTTGGTCTGGATGTTTTCTATGTATAAAATCATATATTTATCCGTTATCTAGTTCCCATAACACAGTTTCTTAACGAAAACTACTTATGAGCTAGATAATTGGTGTGATTGTAAGAATTTTTTTTAATTTAATAACAAAATAAATACCCGAGTGTCTCGTACTCGTCGATATCTTGGTTTAACTTAGATACTGGCGGCGCAGGCTGCGGTAGACCCCACTCTTCACTTCACTTTACACGCCTGATAAACCTTTAATAAAAAAAATAAAACGATTGAAAATGTTATAAATTTAATGTTTGTTTGAATTTGTTTTCTCCAAAGAAGAAAAGAAAGTATACATAGGTTGGTACATCTTTTGTGAAAGTGGTTTAATAAAAAATTTCAAATTGTTTGTGCACTGTTTTTAGCTCCACCTGTCGGCTTGTGCGCGATAATATGAAAAATGTGCGATAGATGGCGCTGTCCGTGTTATTTATTAGTTTCAACGCTTGCTTGTTCCCGAAAAAAGTTAGTATTAAAATATATTGATAATAATTATGTTAAAATACATAGGTACCTACGTAGTTCGATCTAGGTGCGACGGTTTCACGATCACGGCTCGGGGGCAGCTCGTACCTGGGCCCGGTCACCGTCACCACCGCCATCGCCACCAAAACGCCCGAAACTCGTGCAACCTTAAAAAATAAATAGGTATAGATTTTAATTTATAAAGCACTCAAAACACTTTCAAAATTTAAAAAATATTTATTTTTTTACTTACACATACTGGTTGGTGCTCGCTCGTCTATCCATAACTTCAACTTTGTCTCCAACAACTCCTGTCTGCCTCCTGTCTCCAACCTGGAATGTAAATTATCAAAAAAACTTTTTATAAAATACTAGCTGACCCGACGCGACTTTGTTCGCATGGCCCTAAACATGTAAATCTAAACCATTCTCGAATCCACCTGAAGACGCATAAAAAATTTCATTAAAATAGGTCCAGCCGTTTAGGAGGAGTACAGTTACAACGAAAAGTGACATTGATTTTTATATATATAGATAAACAATAAAAAGAAATGAAGTAAGTACATATAACTTTACATTTGGTACTTTATTTTTTTACAAGTTTTTGAGGTAACAATGTAAAAAAAAAAAAAAAAAAAAAAACACCAACATCACGCGGTGTTCCCAGGCGGTCACCCATCCAAGTACTGACCGCGCCCGACGTTGCTTAACTTCGGTGATCGGACGAGAACCGGTGCACTCAACATGGTATGGACGTTGGTGACATCTTATTTTAAAATTTGCATGATACGTTTAGCAAGGCGGCAAAGAGTTAAGTAGCGAGTCTATAGAAAAAAAAACATAATTTTTAAGTATGAAATGAAAATAATTAAAATTTATAATTTATAAATGGCCGAGTTAGCTAGCTAGCTAGGTAGGTAGGTAGGTAGGTAGGTAGGTAGATAGGTAGGTAGGTAGGTAGGTAGGTAGGTAGGTAGGTAGGTAGGTAGGTAGGTAGGTAGGTAGGTAGGTAGGTAGGTAGGTAGGTGGAATACCTAGTGACTTCAGCAACTTCTTCGACAAGATTTCCTGTTTAGTAAATCAGAATTATTAGTAGGTATGTACAAGACAATGCTGCTCTATTTTATTTACAAGCTTTAACTTGCAGTGTATTTTAGAAACTTTTTATTAACTTCCATGTTAGATTATATGGCATGTTAGTTAGTTATTGGGGGACAAATCTTGCAAGCTTAATTTGACCCACTTCCCAGTGTCCAATGGAGCTGAAATTTTGTACCTATACAGGTTTGGTTTAGATGACATTACAATATTAAAGTACAATCAGCAAAAATGCAATTTTTACTAAAAAACTTATATCTGACCGTTCCGGTCAGATCTTGCAAGCTAAATTTTACCAGTTTTGCAGTGTTCGATTGAGCTGAAATTGTACCTACTTTATTTAGTGATTCATCAGTTAATGAATAAATTCAAATTGAGCTGTTTTTACCACACTTTTATTAGCTTCACTTGTAACTAAGTCACAATGTAAGAAAATCTTGGAATTCAATTTTAACCTACTTTTAATTGTCGTATTGATCTGAAACTTTGCAAGTCTATATGAATCTGATGACAATACAATAATTTGCTACTATCGAGCTGATCTGATGATGGAGTCAAGAGGTGGGCAATAGAACTCTTCAATGGCTGCTAGGAAACCCCTCGAGTTTAGACTCATTTGTTTTGTTCTGATGAGACCTATTCGGTACACTTAGTGGTGAAGGTCTGATGATGGAGCAGGGAGGAAGCCAGTGGCACTCCTTTATCACCAATAGGAAACACCTCGAGTTCTGGCTCATTTGTTTCGTTCTGATTAGACCTATTCGCTACACTTGGTGGTGAGGGTCTGATGATGGAGCAGGGAGGAAGCCAGTGGCACTCTTTAATGGCCAATAGGAAACCCTTTGAGTCTGACTCATTTGTTTCGTTCTAGTGAGACCTGTTCGTTACACTTGGTGATGAGGGTCTGATGATGGAGCAGGGAGAAAGCCAGTGACACTCCTTAATGGCCAATAGGAAACCCTTCGAGTTCTGGCTCATTTGTTTCTTTCTAATGAAACCTATTCGTTACACTTGGTGGTGAGGGTCTGATGATGGAGACGGGAGGAAGCCAGTGGCACTTCTTAATGACCACTAGGAAACCCATCGAGTTTAGGCTCATTCGTTTCGTTCTGATGAGACCCATTCGCTACACTTGGTGGTGAGGGTCTGATGATGGAGCAGGGAGGAAGCCAGTGACACTTTTTAGTGACCACTAGGAAACTCCTCGAGTTTGGGCTCATTTGTTTCATTCAGATGAGACCTATTCGCTACACTTGGTGGTGAGGGTCTGATGATGGAGCAGGGAGGAAGCCAGTAGCACTCGTTAATGACCACTAGGAAACCCCTCGAGTTAGAGCTTATTTGTTTCATTCAGATGAGACCTATTCGCTACACTTGGTGGTGAGGGTCTTATGTTATGTTGGAACAGGGAGGAATAAATTAGTCTTATACTTTATTATATGTACCTAATTATGTAATTTATTACATCTTATTAAGGAAGCTAGTGGCATTAATTAATGTTAATTGGGTTTGCCATTTGTTAAACTAAAAAGAAAGAAATAAATATATAGTTTAAAAAACTGAACAAACACACTTTTAATAGTAACAGACAATAACCGTCTATTCAGTAACTGAAATTAAAAAGCGTGGTGCGCCATTTGCAAAGCATGAATTTCAAGAACTTAATATTGACAACGCGCACCACGCTTTTTAATTTCAGTTACTGAATAGACGGTTATTGTCTGTTACTATTAAAAGTGTGTTTGTTTAGTTTTTTAAACTATATATTTTTTTAGCTTGTAAACATAAAAAATATTACTTTATTTGCTAAGCTAATTTCTCATAATCGGTACCAGCTATAAAGGATAAGGCCTTCCGTTAGGTGTAAGTACATACCTACTGTTATATTTCTCTCTCCCGGCTAAGTAAGTACATAGGTACTTACTTGTTTGCAAAAGTATATTATTATGTGTCCCAGCCAAGTAATTTCAGCCAAATCCGTTCAGCCGTTTTTGCGTGATTGACACAGACAGAACACAATTACTCCTAGCAGAGGTGATTGAGTAACCTCAAACATCCAAACATAATAATAACCTTTCATTAGTAGGCTATACGATTTAAAAGTACTTACATACCATCAATATCACTGTCGAGGCACCACACAAAACTTCTAACAAACTAATAGGAGTCTTACAAGAGTTTTGTTTAGTATTTTGCACGGCTCAAACGAAAGCAATGGCGGATCAAATGCAGATTGCACACACACAATCAGGGTTGCCAACTCAATACCACAAATTGGTGCTAAACGACATCTAAAATAGTGCTAGATAAGTATCAATTTCCAAAAATAGTGCTAGATAATTTTAAAATATCATAAAATGATAAAAAAAGATTTTTTTATTGTGAATGAGGCTTATTTCGATTTTATGCGTTTTTTTTTTCGCGTTTTGAATGACGCTTATTTTTGCATTCATTTCTGTTTTGCAAAATATACACAATACACATTGCTTTCATTCAAGCTATTACCGAGTGGTCTAGCTAAGTTATTTCTTGTATTTCGGATCGAACGATCCGATCCCACTCTTTTCTGAAACATTGAGCATACCTGACTTTTTTGCTTAAAGGAATATCCATCTTGGTAACTCACCCACCCCACCACGCACTAAACTTTTTCGTCCGTTTTAAAGAAGCAAATCACCAATCAACAAACAAGACAAATAAAGACTTAAGTACCTAACTAGGTATCCTAAAGAAGTCAAATTATATCAGATTTCCGTTGCATAAAGCGTCTTGTTACTGACCGCGTCACTGCCTTTTGTTCAGGTAACCAGAAAATAATCATCATGAGTAGGTACTATTTAGTGCTAGATTTGGTGCTAGGTGCTGTATGTCATTGTTTCGTGCTGGACCTATGAAAATAGTGCTAAATCTAGCACCGAAAGTGCTAAGTTGGCAACACTGCACACAATGAAAGAATTGGAACAAACAAACGAAAAACGAATCCTTTTAATGAAAATCACGCTCACACATGATTAATAATACAAATATTAAGTTATCTTACGAATTATATTAAAATACGGCTACCATATTTGTTTATGTTACATAAAACAGCATTAAAACTAGTTATTTACATTGAATGAAAGACACTTAAGTATAAGTAATATCCGTATCCGTAAAATAGTTGCTTCAAGATGGCCTTTTTTTATTTAGATACGTCATTTTCTTAGTGCAGGCGTAGGTTAGACATTATGAAGCCATATTTATTAAAAAAAAATCTTGAATAATATTATTAAGAATGCAGGCAGGCAATGAATAAAATACTCAACTCACACACTTAGTTTCACTTTTATTTGTCAGAAGGGGGGGGGCTACCGGCTAAAAAATCTGGATATGGGTATGGGCTACCCGACGTCACAAAACAAGGAACTGATAGCGGCTATTTTCTTAATAAAATTGACTTGACTTAAAGTTTCCAAAAACGTATGAAGTTCATACCCATAAAGTTACGCGGTAGCCCCCCAGTAATGCTAAAAACTTAAAACATAATACTTTATTATACTTACCTACTTAATGAATATTTGCATGCCTATTTAGTTAGCAACGTTCAACAGAACAAAGCAGCAAAAATCTATCAAGATATGGAATTCAAATGACAGTTGAAGCCCATACCCATATCCATATTTCTTAGCCGGTCGACCCCCTGACCTTAAAAACGAGCTACGATTGTTTTTGAATCACTCTTATTTTATTGTCAGCGCCATCTGGCTAGACGTCAATTCTTTTTTTTTTTTTCAATGGCTGTCAGAAAATCTCTCATTGTTCTCCAGAATAAGTGAAGTGAGTGACAGACAGACAGACAGACAGACAGACAGACAGACAGACAGACAGACAGACAGACAGACAGACAGACAGACAGACAGACAGACAGACAGACAGACAGACAGACAGACAGACAGACAGACAGCCAGCCAGCCAGCCAGCCAGCCAGCCAGCCAGCCAGCCAGCCAGCCAGGGGGGCTACCGCGTAACTTTATGGGTATGACCTTCATACGTTTTTGGGAACTTTAAGTCAATTTTATACAGAAAATAGACGCTATCAGTTCCTTGTTTTGTGACGTCGGGTTTAACGATAACTAGCTAGCAACGTTCAACAGAATAAAGCAGCAAATATCTATCAAGATAAGGAATTCAAATGACAGTTGAAGCCCATACCCATATCCGGATTTCTTAGCCGGTAGCCCCCCAGGGGGGCTACCGGCAAAAAAAAATATGGATATGGATTTGGGCTTCATTTGATACTTGAAGCCCATATTATGCCCATATATAAGGACAAAATATGAACTTTAAATGTCAAAAATGAAGCCCATGTCCATACCCATATTTTTTAGCCGGTACGGGGGCAGATGACAGCCAGCGCAGCGATATTGATGTAACGAGCTCGTGGCGGTTGCAAAAAGTTTCTTATACTCCAAGGAGAAGAATGTCAACTTCATAGAAAAAAAAATCTATGAACAAAATTAGTTTGGAGGTGCTGCCATCTTATTTTATCCCAAGCCAACTTGTGTGAGGTGGAAAATTTGAATCGCCTACTATTCACTTGTATTTTGAATTTATTGATAGGCGCACCCAGACAGTGAGTGAGTGTAGAGAGAGACAAAGTCGATAAAAACAATTAATTTAGTTCTTCATAGTATTAAAAACAAGTATTCCTAAAATAAATAATGTACGTATCAATTAATAACCAAACGCAAATGACAAGACTTTACTACTTTTATAAGTGGAATACGACCCTTAACTTTACTTTTTGAATTTTATTATCTAAATAACACAAAATCTCTAAAAAACATAACGAAAAAGGTCAACTATGGTTTCTCTTCGATTTGTGTGTGCTAATGGGCGATTTTCTGAAAGCTCAGCCACTAGATGGCGCTGTCCCACCTATGCAGTTAGAAGGAACGGAACGTTATAAATTTTACTTTGACGCGACTTTTTTACGTAAAACGGAACGTCAGACAGATGTTATTTATTTACCTAAATCTTTAAATTTACCTATTTCGTTTCCGTTCCTCACAGTAGTACTTATTTAATATATTATTAGTTTCCTTTGAGTTTTTAAAAAGTAATTAATTTAAATATGTTTCATACCAAAATAAACCATAGACATGTACATACTTATTCAACGCCATCTAGTGAAGCAATTGGAAGCTTTTTTTTTTTTAAATGGCCTCTCAGAAAATCGCTCATTACGTGAACAATTTGACAAATGACCCCGTCATGGCAAAATTTTGAGGAAGTTTTTGTTTCCAGGTGTTTGTAGGTTGCAGATATTTATCAAGATTAAAAAAAAGCAGACCGAATGTTCCTTATCAGCCTTATTACAAAAAAATGCTTTAAAACTGGTTTAAACTGAGACTAATAAATCTACGATTGTTACCGTACTAAAGTTAGTGCGGGTTTAAAATGTATATGAACTTCACACTTTGGATGCATACATAACTTTAAAACAATAACGAAACAAATGGTAACAAACCATATTACTGTTCTTTCTCTAAGTTTTAATCCCTTGAACGAGCACAAGTAATACTCTTAGCAAGTTTTATAATGATTAATCGGAATACTTTTTAACTAACCTGCATGAAACGGAACGGCTACGTGGCGCGACTCGACCAGGCGTTGGAATCACCCATAGAATAGGTCAACACTTAGTGATTACAGTAGTGGGGATGCCCCTTTGGCCATACATTGGCTATAACTACGACCGCCATTTTGTTGGGGTGCCCCTATTGGCTAAAATTATGGCTGTCACTTTTTTTCGAAATGACGTTTAGTTTTTGTGTTTTTTTTACTCATTTCGGTTTTCTTTGATTATTTAGTTAATTTTATAGTTTTCCCATGGTTTTTCCACTTTTTCGCAGATATTTCTGTACAGAAATATGGATACATTATTCGAAGATGCCCACGGTACGTAAGTAAATCTATTTACATAGTTTTTTGTATCAATTATTTATTACATTAACTTAAATTTTCGTTTGTTGTTTTAGTTAATTCCAAGAGGCAACTTTCTATTTCATAACAAACCAAAACAAAAGAAAATATATTTTACAACTTAACCGGAGTAAGAAGATTCTCAAAGTTATGAATGAAAGGTAATGTTTGTTTATTTTTTATAAATGAATGTACTTACCTATGTTTATGTAATTTAAATATTGATTAGTTTTGTTGAAATCCATTCTAATTCGATTTAGAAGTGATATCATATGGTGATAATGATAAAGCACAGTAGATTACTTGGGATTAAATGCAAATAATCAGTTGTTACATTTAACTAGTTTCAATTTAGGGAAGTTGTTAATACCTACTAAGTCAAGAGAAAATTAGGTACAGTGATTCAATAAATTTGTCAAAACATTTAAAACTGACTTATCAGCAAATTCATATTTGTGACAAGCAGAACAGAATTATGACAAATAAACCAGTAGGAAAAGAAATGATTGTTGTCGGTACGAATGACGGTTTATTGTGATTGTCTTACATCTATGTTATTACTGCTACTATCTTAGATCTTAATTAAGTATATAATTTATACTATACACATACACTCAGTCCATGTACACTCGACAGCATATCAGGTTAAACAGTTGAACTGCGATAACAGCTTTTATTACGTAGGGCATAAAGGCGGTCTCAAGGTCAACATGTATAGTCTGATGTGCCACCGTGTGTACAAAGCTTATCTACTTATTAACTATTATCTAGAAACGTTGATATCTATAACTTAATTATAAGTACATTCAACAGCACATCAAGTTAAACAGTTGAACTGCGATAACAGCTTTTATTACATAAGGCATACAGGCGGTCTCAAGGTCAACATGTATAGTCAGATGTGCTGCCGTGTGTAGGTACATACCAGCACAATAAACAATGTACTTTAGCCACGCAAGTACTCTTTCTTGATTTACAAACTGATCAGCTATCACTTATTTGTTTATAAAATGTTATGGCAGATTATAGTAACAATATGTAGAATCTATACTAACCAAATCTAATCTTTTCAGATAAGTTGAGTGTCAACGACGTCAATGGAGTGCTGCGAAGATGCCTGTGCCTGCCTATTCTTGCGGTTATAAATTATCAAAACAGACTTATAGTCTAAATTACTGCTGTTAGTAGTTATATTTATTTCATACTGTATTCAATGTTTAACTATTAAGCACCCAGTACAAGATGGCCGATCATGTTGGCCGACCATGATGGGCTATCGTGTACAGGGGCGGTTTGCGTTGCTCGCAGACGGCAATCACATGCAAACTGGCTCTGTACACGATGGCCCATCATGGTTGGTCAACATGCTATGGAATTGCGTAAAGTCCATCGTATTCATTTGACAGTTCATATTGTATCATAATAAATGTCATTCCATACAAATTGTAGCCGATTGAATACGATATGAACTGTCAAATTAATACGATTATCTTACGCAATTGCCCCCATGATCCGCCATCCTGTACTGGGGGCTTTAGGAGTTAGTTATTGTGTTTTGCATTGAAAGTGATACCTATTAACAGTAAATAAGGAAATGGCAGCTATACTGATTAACTACAAGGAAAATTAGCAATAGCGTTTGTGCGTAAAAACTATTTGCAAGCAGTTTAATTTTTCTTTTATTGGTTGTTAAAGTGTTTATATTTCTTGGTTTATTCATAAAGTCAATTTAGTAAGTAATAATTTAATTACTCTCGTTCTTTGCCTTGTATAAATCTTAACTTTCACTTCAGTACTTTGTATTTAATATAAAATTATAATGTAATAAATGCCTGTTTTATCAACTAAAAATAGTTTATTTTAATATTGAAAATAAGCAATGTTTAGTTTCTTGAATTCATATTTTTAACACTTATTTATGTAGCTTACTTATTTTTACCATTATCTTTATTTTATATAAATTAATAAATAGCCATGAAGTGGGTTTTTGACATTACAATTAAACAGCAATTAAGAAAATTAACAAATTGTCATAATATCAATTCAAAATTTTATTAGGAAAATAAGAGCTTTAAGCGCCGTCTCATAAGAGTTGCACACAATAGATAGGTATACCTACTTAGATGTGCATTGAAGCTATGCTATTTTGAATAAGAATTGCTAAATAAATAGGTTAATAATATGGTTTATTTATTCAGTAATTCTGAAACTAGAGTTTGTCTGTTATAGAGTATTGCTAACAAATGATAACAGATGGGCTTTTATTGAAATTTATAACTTAAACTTCTATCGATTAGGTTAAAAATAAAAAAGATACCTATGTACTTGTTCGACAGAAATGATTAGAAATAAGCAATAATGAAACTGTTCAAATAAAATAAAATTCCTTTATTTCAGACCATTTATTTGCTTACTGACTGACTATTTTAAAATTAAAAAAGTAAATTAAAATATGTACTTATGTTAACACAAAGTTTCACCTTGCAAAATATGGAGAGACTTACTTCTATGGACTGACTCCTCTCTCCTCAGAATGCCTTTGGAATAAGAATAAGACTTTTTCCACATTAAAGCATAGAAGTCATCGATGCTAGCATCGGCGAACATGCCAGATGCACTACAGATTACAGATTTAAAGATGTGATTGTATAACACACGCAGGGCATTGTAGGAAAGCTGCATAAAGTTTGACCACAGACTACTGGTATAAAAATTTTGACAATAGCCTTTTAGTAAAGTTAAATTTACTTACCACTGACCGACAAAGCCCTGCGTCCCTATCCATCTATATCAGAATAAATAAATTGTCATACACTGTTTCAGTTACAATATGCCCAAGGTATTTAAACTGACTTACACGGCCCAAAGGAACCCTGTTTAAAAGTAACGGGGGCATATTTTCAAGTCTCCTAATGTTACCCCTAAAGATCATGAATTCACTCTTTTTTCTTGTTGTACCTTAGGCTGTGCTTGCATTATATAATCCTCGCTGGAGCTTTTTGAGGCCACCCAGCGATAGGCTGAGCAGCACAGCACCATGTCATCAGCATAACTGATATTATTCACACCGAGTAGTCCCAGTGTAGTTTTGTCTTAGAGCCATCAGTAAAAGCCTCATCCTTGAAGTGTTTCTGGCACAACATATGTAGGTACTTTCTCTCTGGGAATATCTAATATTGCACCCCCATAGTCCACACCTGAAAATACATTAAGCGGAACAATTTGATATTGTCCTGGGCAAACGAGCGACTGCACTTAATAAACTTTCTCCTGTTATATCTCACAAGGTGTAGGGCAGGCGTTGGAATCACCCATAGAATAGGTCAAAACTTAGTGGCCGGTAGCCCCGATACCCATTCATTGGCTATAATTAATACCGCCATTTTGTTGGGTTGCCCCCATTGGCTAAAATTAAGGGCTGTCACTTTTTCAAGAATTTGAAGATGACGTTTATTTAGTTTGAGTTTTTTTACTCATTTCGGTTTTCTAGTATTCTTTAGATGTTTTTCCACATTTCTCAGATATTTCTTTACAGAAATATGGATACATTATTCGAAGATGCCTTCGGTACACGTAAGTTAATCTATTTACGTAGTTTTATGTATCAATTATTTATTACATTAACCTGAGTTTTGTTGTTTTAGGTAATTCCAAGAGGCAACTTTGTACCTATTTCTTAAAACTAACCAAAACAAAAGAAAATACAGTTCACAACTTAACCAGAGTAAAGAAGATTCGGTTTCTCAGAAAGTTATGAAATTTATCAAAGGCTAAAGAGTCGCAATAGTTTTTAAAAGTGCGTCATGCCTGGCACCACGGAGGCCTCTTTAACCAAAGTTAAACTGTGGGAAAACTCTGCTACCCTTCCACACCCATATGTACTCATCCAGGAAAAGCTCCCTCCTGGCCTTGGACTTCCCAGATCATTATGGAGATCTTTAAATAGTCTCCGTACCCAAGTTGGTCGAAGTAAAGACAACCTGTCCAGGTGGGGCTTCACCAGTAACACGAATCTCGCGTGCAGTTGTGGTTACACTCCACAGACCATGGCCCACCTCATTGATTGCTCTGCATGCCCGGACACCTGCACGCGTGAGGACCTCATGTTGCCTGCAGATAACGCGGTGAGAGTGGCACAGTTTTGGGGCAACAACATAAATGATTTTGTACTTGTCATTGACATGTTGAAGAAGAAGTTATGAATGAAAGGTAGGTAATGATTGTTTATTCTTTTAATATGAATGTAAGTAGGTAGGTATGTGTAATTAATTATTGATTAGTTTTGTTAAAAAAAACCTTCCTAATACCTTATTTCAATATACATTTAGAAGTGATATCATATGGTACTAATGATAAAGGACAGTAGATTACTTGGGATTAAATTTTAATAATCAGTTGTCACATTTAACAAGTTTCAATTTAGTGAAGTTGTTAATACCAAGTCAAGAGAAAATAACAGTGTTAGTAATTCAATAACTTTGTCAAAACATTTAAAATGCCTTATCATCAAATTCATATTTCTGATTCTGACAAACAGAACAGAATTATAACAAATGTACCGGTGGGATAATATATTATTGTTGTCGGTACGAATGATGGTTTATTGTGATTGTCTTATGACTATGTTATATATAACTGTTACTGCTACCTACTATCTTAGATCTTACTTAATTATATATACTACCTCTCATCAGTCTATGTACAAAGCTTATCTGCCTAATAACTGTTATTAACTATAAACATTGATTATCTATAACTTGTGCATAGCGGCACAACAAACAAAATGTGCTTTATACACACTACTCTTTCTTGATTTACAAACTTTTCAGTTCAACTATCACTTATTTGTTTATAAAAAGTTTTGGCAGATTATAGTAACAATATGTAGAATCTATACTAACTAACCAAATCTAATCTTTTCAGATAACTTGAGTCTCAACGAGGTTCGTGGAGTGCTGCGAAGATGCCCGTGTCTGCCTATTCTTGCGGTAATAAGTTATCAAATCAGAATTATGGTGCAAATTACTGCTGTTAGTTGCTATATTGATTACTTACGGCATTAAATGTTTAACTATTAGAATTAGGTTATTGCGTCTTGCATTGAAAGTGATATTAACAGTAAATAATGAAATGGCAGATACTAAATAAAACTACTAGGAAAAATAGCATTAGCATTTGTGCGTAAAAAATATTTGCAAGCAGTTTAATTTTTCTTGTGGCTGATAAAGTATTTATATTTCTTAGTTTATCTATGAAGTCAATTTAGTAAGTAATTTCATTACTCTCATTCTTTGTCTTGTATAAATCTCAACTTATACTTATGTACTTTGTATTTGATAAAATTATAATGTGAAGTAATAAATGCCTTCTTCCATCAAATGTGTTTTTATTTGAGCAGAATTTAAAATAATATATTACTAGGGTTGTACCAAACGTCGATGATTTGCACAACTATCGATATCGAATCAAGGGTGTCGATAGTTCTGGCAGCACTATGTTGTCAAACTCTAATCGGGGTCCGTCATTCACTAACAAACGGCCGCTATAAGGCTTGATTCCTATCTGTACTAGTCTATATAATTTGTGGTGTAGGGTGGTGTAGGTACTACAAAGTAGAATCAGAGTCATTATCACACAGTTGGAATCAAAATTTACTGTACAGTTGTAAAACATGAACGGAGGAACCGAAAAAATTGTCAATGTTATGTAAAATTACAAATGTCACAACGAAATTGAACAAAACATTGAACGAACGAAGTGGAAATCAAATAGATAGAAAGATAGAACGCCATATTGTCCCCGCACTGTGTTTTCAAAGTAGAAGAAATTTGAAAAAAAAAAAAAAAAACCAGTAGATTGAGAAATAAATCAGTAGACTCCTAAAAGTTCATATTTCTAATACTAATATACTAATGTAAGTAATTTCATGCATTAGAATAGAAACACACACCAACACCACAGTTACTCACCGATATGCAATGCATTTAGTTTCTTGGTACCTACATGCAGTTCTGTTGAAGCTTGGTGTTGTATCTTGTGGTGTTGTGAGATTGACACCCCCCGCTAGGAAGAGTTGGAAGGCCGGTAAATCCTACGGTTGCCATGGAGATGGTAAAGGATATGGACTAAAAAATATGGATATGGACATGGGCTTCATTTGACATTTGAAGCCCATATTTTGTCCTTATATTGGCATAATATGGGCTTCAAATGTCAAATGAAGCCCATATCCATACACATATTTTTTAGCCGGTAGACCCCCGGTATTAACAGGGGGGCTACCGGGGCTAAAATAGCCACTATCAGTTCTTTGTTTTGTGATAGGTAGCTAGCAACGTTTAACAGAACAAAGCAGCAAAAATCTATCAAATGACACTTGAAGCCCATGCCCGTACCCATATCCAGATTTTTTTGCCGGTAGCCCCCCTGGTACGAATTCATATATAACATGAGTGTAGTGTAGATAAAATATATTTTGACATGTAAATTAGGTTAAGACCAAAATTAATGACAATAAAAGGAAATCGGACGGAACTACTATGTAAGTACCTATGTAATATTTAACTTCAATAAAATAATTACTTTTAAATTGCCACCCGGAACATCATTGATTGGTTGTTATTGTGACGTTGTCCAATCATAACAGCTGTGTGTCAAAATCGTCATTCGACCAAAAAGAGAGAATAAGATTGTTAAGCAATAACAACTGTGGTCGAGTATTCGATGGGTGACCAATTGGTGAGGTATTATTAATTATTACATTTACGGGATTTAAAAATAAAACTACAAATTTTCATAACATATAACATATAACATATACCATATACATAAAATGTAGGGTATTTTACTAAATTTATAATTATAATATGGGTAGACTAACTATGTAACCTAAACTCTATACAAGCTTCGACTGTATCGTTGCCTCTAGGGGTGGGTGTATGTACCTGTAACAATTCAAATAAATTGTTAATAAAATTAAGGAATGCAGTGGAAATTGTCATTATTAATTTTAAAAATAATACATATAAGACATTCTAGTGCACTATTAATTCACCAGATGGCGCTATAATGTTTTATAATTATTTTTAAGTAGTACTTCATAAAAACACCACCACAGCGTTCACAGTCAAGTGTTATGAGCAATATTTAATGTACTATTTCCAACACCTACTTGCTTTCAATGGACACCCTGCGTCGGTTAAACATAATACTCCTCAATGTAGTAGGTCTAGGTATGTAACTACATAATTTTAAAAAAAATAAAGGTTTTTGCACTTTTTAATTTCTTAAAATATTGTATTAATATACCTTAAAAAAAGCAGCACAAAAAAAATTTATTACCTAGCACCAAAAAATAACAAAAAATAATTGTAAAAATAATAATACGTAATAACATAAACATTTCAGAAACAATATCAATATACGAACTTTTAATAAATGAATAAAAGTACCTACTGTTATTTTACTCAGTACAAGATTTTCTTAGTCATAATAAGTGTAAATTGTGTACCTAGTAAGGTTAGGTTGTCTAATAATAACTTTTGACTATTATGTGAAAATGCTGATCTTGAAGGAAGTTGTTTCATTGCACTTGACATTTGTACTGTTTTTAATAATTTTAAAATAATTTTTAATTGATAATGCAACAATTTAATTTTCTTGACATGGATATTATTCTAATTATTATTTTGTTTTGTTTGACCTTTTGACTTTTTTAATTCCATGACAGTGACATTTAAATTGACAGATGACATGACAGTCTTGCGGGCTGGATCATGACCTGCCATAGATAAGAGCACAGACTAATTAATGTGGTTTTTTTTGTTTTTAATTTTTAATTTCTGCAAGGAATGGTTTAGAATTTTAGTGTATAAATTATTGTAAATTGAATGTTTAAAAAATATTTGCATGCTACTTGGTAAGCTGTTAAAGAGAGGCAATGTCAGTTATAACACCATAAAATGTTACCCTTTTCATGAGCAAATAAAGTATATTTCATTTCATTCCATTTCATTTCATTTCATTTCATTTCATTTCATTTCATTTCATATTTCATTTCATTTCATTTCATTTCATTTCATTTCATTTCATTTCATTTCATTGTAAGTACTTATACTTTAAGTACCTACCTACCTACTCTAACTAAAAGAACTTTCGTACCTTTAAGTTATTTAAAAAAAAAACGAATCGTCCTCGGACGAATCACCTGGCGTAGGGCTGAGTCTCAACAGATCGCAGCACGACGCTGCTCTACCGAGCACAACACCCCGCCAGGAACGGAAGTCGTCTACAGACTATTCCGAGCCCCGACATCGAACTGAGGTAAATTCGAACCTTCAGAGCCGTGGTGCACGTGTTAAACCGACCGCACCGATCTCTGCGATTCAAATGGGCTTCGACGTCGCACCTTACGTTATGTAAAGCGCGACTAGTAAAGTCACATTGTTTAGAGCCTCCCGACTCTCGGGGCTCCACAGTGAGCATATCCTTGCCGGATTCGGCTAGGCTGGCTTCGGCCTTAGAGGCGTTCAGGCATAATCCCGCGGATGGTAGCTTCGCACCACCGGCCGCTCGGCCGAGTGCATGAACCAAATGTCCGAAACTGCGGTTCCTCTCGTACTGAGCAGTATTACTATCGCAACGACGAGCCATCAGTAGGGTAAAACTAACCTGTCTCACGACGGTCTAAACCCAGCTCACGTTCCCTTTTGATGGGTGAACAATCCAACGCTTGGCGAATTTTGCTTCGCAATGATAGGAAGAGCCGACATCGAAGGATCAAAAAGCAACGTCGCTATGAACGCTTGGCTGCCACAAGCCAGTTATCCCTGTGGTAACTTTTCTGGCACCTCTTGCTAAAAACTCTTTATACTAAAGGATCGATAGGCCGTGCTTTCGCAGTCCCTATGCGTACTGAACATCTGGATCAAGCCAGCTTTTGCCCTTTTGCTCCACGCGAGGTTTCTGTCCTCGCTGAGCTGGCCTTAGGACACCTGCGTTATTCTTTGACAGATGTACCGCCCCAGTCAAACTCCCCGCCTGGCAGTGTCCTCGAACCGGATCACGCGGGAGTTTAACGGTGACGAGCGTTGCCGCCACGTCACCACTCTACACGCTTGGAACGAAACACCGTGCGCCCGCCGATATAATCGACCGCGCACCGCTTCCGCCCAACCGAGTAAGTAATGAAACAATGAAAGTAGTGGTTTTTCAGCGACGACCGCAAGCGATCTCCCACTTATGCTACACCTCTCATGTCTCCTTACAATGCCAGACTAGAGTCAAGCTCAACAGGGTCTTCTTTCCCCGCTGATTCTCCCAAGCCCGTTCCCTTGGCTGTGGTTTCGCTAGATAGTAGATAGGGACAAACCCACCAACCACCCATGGCCTGACGAACCCTCATGGTTATGCAGGCCGAAGCAGCGGGAGATGCGCGCGGATAGGCCTCGCCGCGCTGCACTTTCTTGACTCCCTACAAGTTATTTTATTCTTAGTCCTTTATCCCTATGGTCCCTCTCCCCTTTCTGGGGCGGACGACACAAAAACGCCTTCGGTGCCTTCCAAGGTCGCCTCGTGCCCCACTGTCTAGCGGTACCGCTGGCTCCATGTAGTCGGTCCTCTTCTTTCTTCGCCTCGGCTCTTCACTCTTCACCTCTCTCGAGTCCACTCCGAATCCTGTGCCATTTACGCGCGTAATCCCGTAGCCGCCTGAAGTTCGCCTCTGTTCCAACGAGATCGCAGTAATAAACCGGACCAATCTCAAGCACGTTCACCGCATCGAGAAGTTCCCTACGCGCATCCCCGTAGAGCTTGCACTCCCACAAGGCGTGGTGTACGTCCTCTACCTCACACTCCCCACAATAGCAGGACCCCACGTCCGTGAGCTTCATTCGGTGAAGCCTACCCCTGAAACAGCCATGACCCGACAACAACTGCGAGACTTCGTAGTCAGGCTCGACCCAAGTCGCCTTCAGTCGAGCCCTCACGTCCGGGAAGAACCGATATAGCTCCCTCCCCTGGTCCGATGTGTCCCAACGCTCCTGCCATGCGACAAGAGCGGACTCAGTGGTACTGAGTTTGGCGCCTCGAAGCTCCTCCTTGGCAAGCCCGGACTCGCGTGCGCCACCTAGTCTGCCAGCACGGATGACCTCGAGGTCGGCCGGTAAAACGCCAGCCAAGACCGGCAAAGCGACAGAGCTCGTCGAGCGATACGCCTTGGTCAGAAGGATCAAAGCGGGTCTCTGGGTGCGCAAAAGCGCGGACCGCACTACGTGCAGGGACGCGCGCTCAAACCAACACGCCGCAGCATACGTTACCGTGGCGATGTAAGTGCCACGATACAGGACCCTTAAGGCCGGGTATCGTACCCCCCAGGATGACGCCGATATCCTCGACATCTTGCCGAAGCAATTTGTCGCCCTATCCCCTATCGACACTGCATGCTGCGCGAAAGACAAGCTCGCATCGATCGTCACTCCGAGCACAGTGGTCGACGTGACGCTTCTGATCGACTTCCCCCCGAATCTGATGGTGGGTGGCCGCTGAAATTTACCCCTGATCGTCATAGTTTCAGACTTGGCAGGTGAGAATTCCAGCCTATTACGGGCCCCCCACTCACCGACGAGCGCCAAAACGATAGAGGCCGTAGCCTCTATGCCCGCCCGGGACCGGGATTCGATCAGAATAGTCACGTCGTCGGCGTAAGCCACAATGCTCACCCCCCCAGGAAGTGGCAACCGAAGCAAGTCGTCCATAAGGAGGTTCCAGAGCGTTGGTCCCAGCACCGAACCCTGCGGGCAACCCATCGTTGCGGCCTTCCACACAACCCGATCACCAACGAACATGCCCACCCGGCGATTGACGAAGTATCCCGCCAGCATCCTAAAGATGTTGGGCGGGCATCCCCCGCGCTTCGCCTTGAGCAAGATCATCGGCCACCAGGCGTTGTCAAAGGCACCAGAGATGTCCAAAAATATCGCCTGAACATAATTCGACGAGCTCTCTCTTGCTACGGTGAAGATTTCCTTCAGCGCAGACACCGTCGACCGACCTCGAGTGAATCCATGCTGGCGGTCCGATAACCCCTGGGTTAGTTGCGGGGCACACCTTAACATTACGCGCTCTAAAATTTTGCCAAAGATCGACAACAAGGTGACGGGCCGG
Source organism: Crambus lathoniellus (assembly GCA_949710035.1). Classification (NCBI taxonomy): domain Eukaryota; kingdom Metazoa; phylum Arthropoda; class Insecta; order Lepidoptera; family Crambidae; genus Crambus; species Crambus lathoniellus. The sequence goes on from OX453296.1 coordinate 67,325,390, forward strand.
TAGGCTTTCGGGTCGGAAAGCTGCCTGCCGTTCCCTTTCGGTAGGACAATCAGCCTGCCGTCCTTCCACGTATCCGGGAAAACTCCCTCTTGAACACATCGCCTAAACACTTGACAAAACTCAACCGACGCGGCTGCCCAAACGTGTTTGATGATGCGAGCGGAAATCCCATCGATACCCGGTGCAGTGTTAGGCAAGTCCTTGACTATGTCTGCAATAACGTCGTCGGGGGGGGGGCGGGGCCTCTTCTCCTGAGGGCGTGAGCGCTGCCATAACCCGCACTTGCCGGTGGTACTCCGTGTCCCTGGACAGATCGTCGTCCGGACACAGAGCATACATAAGGCTGTGCATGGCCTCGTCCACGCCCCCAGCATATCCTTCGGCGAAGGTCGTGCCATTAATTACGTTACGGGGAGGTCTAGACCTCCCACTCGCGGCTCGGTAGGCCTGTCCCCATGGGTCCAGGTTTCCGGAATCTGCGATTTTCTTAAAGTGCAAAAGTGGCGCCTCCCCCATGGCTGCCCTATACCTACTCCTATGCGCATGGAAGAGCTCCTTGGCTTCCTCCTCGACCGGACCGCCGGTCCGGCGAGTAGTCTGCCAGGCCCTACGAAGTTTATTGTTCGTCCGACGCAACTCCTCCAACTCTGGCGTCCACCATTCGTGTCCTTGGTCCGATTTCCTAGCTTCGACCAACCCCAGCGTCTGCTTTGCGGTGCTCAAAACAATTGCTGCGAACTGAGCACAGACTGCCGAGGCGGAGCGGTTCCACCTTATATCACCCACCCGCCCGTGGATCCGGTCCCTGAAAAGAGCCCAATTTACACCACGATCTCGAATTCGCAAAGGCTCTTCTAGCGGCTTCGCGCGTGGAGTGCTCGTAGCCACATCAAACGTGATGAGACGATGGTCGCTCTCAATTTTGTCTTCCCACACTCTCCACCCCGTCACCGGGATGCCTCTAGTTGTCAATGTGAGGTCGATGTTGGACGATCCGTTCGCGGTTGAGAACGTCCAGGGTTGCCCCTCTCGGTTCACCAACCGCAGGCCTCGGGCCAGGATAAACGCCTCCATGTTTTCACGGCGGTACGTGACGTCTGGTCCCCGTCCGGTATACTGCCGCGGTTCGCAGTACCACATCGGAGAGTGGGCGTTGGAGTCTACCCCTATTATTACCCTTTTCCCTTTCAGGGAATCCAGGACTCTGCCTAGGTGTTCCAAGTGCGCGCCAATGTCGTCGCTGTACTGGAAGTACGCGGACACCATGTATACACCCTCCTCGTCGATGAGTACATGGCACACTGTGCAGTGTGACGTCGACAGATGGTGCAGGAGGGCGCATGGGAGGTCCTTACGACGGACATAGACGCACGCTTTCGCCTCTCCGCACCGCAGCACGCTGCTAGCGGAGATCCACTCTGCACCAGGGTAATATTCTTGTACTAGGACCACGTCCAGGTCCAGCTCTGCTGCGACCCTGGGTAGCTCCAGTGTGGCTAGTTCTGCCCCCGCTAAATTTACTTGGCCGACTGTACACTTTTTAGGAGCCATTAATAATCGGTAATCTCCGCCATTCGTCGCTCTGCGTGCACGCGCGCCGGACAGTCCCTTGCCCCGGTGACATGTGTGTCACCCTTGTGTCCGAATCGGTGACACGTAGCGCATCTCTCCACTTCGCTCTTGCAATCCGCCCTATTATGTCCGGCTGCGCCGCACTTTCCGCAGGACACCCCGTCCTGCCGGCACCGCTTCTCGTTGTGGCCATATGTATGGCACTTGCTGCAGATCACCGCCGTGGTGAAATCTTCCACCCTGCACACTTCCCAGCCGATGTACAGTCGGCCTTTCCCCACTAGGGCTTTTCGCAGCGCTGGGCTGCACGCCACGACCATCGTGGTCGAATTCCCCCCCATGCGGCTCTTCTTAAACGCCAGTCTGCTCTCGCCCTTGATTTTGTCTAAGCTCCAGATTGGGTCGTCCTTGAAATTCTGGTTGTGAATTAAAGCCATCGTTGCTCCAAGCTCGGGGTCCTTACCTTCAAGGTCCCTAATAGCCACTAGTGGGGCGCGCCCCTTTATATCGTTCCCCTTAAGGGAGTTCGGGAGAGCCGCCTTCAAGCGGTCCATGTCCTCTTTGGTGTGGGTCTGGACCACAATTCCAGCCCCACCAACTCGGCGCACCTTGTCCACCCTTATTTGAAGGGTCGCGGGGGCTACGGAGGTCTTTAATATCTTCTTTGTTTCTTCCGAGGTTTTTATTTCTGATCCCTCCACGGGGTATAGGGCTATCGCCGGTCCTGCTTTCGCCTTCGCCTTCTCCGCGTAGCTGATCGGGCGAGCGGCGGTCTCCTGCACCTCCCTGATGGCGTTGGACGCCACAGCCTCAGCCCGGGCGGCACGCTCCTGCTCCCTGACGACGGCGGAGTCCAGCAGGTCTGCCCTGGCTTTGGCCGTCGTGATCGCATTGCGATCTTCCTCTGCAATAAGGGCAAGGTGGCCCACAATCTCCATTATTTTACTGATATTAGTGTTTATGGCCGCGATGTCGCCTTTGTTTAATTTATTGCTCTGGCCCGCCACAGTCGCGATTGCTCGCGAGCAACTGTTCGCCAGTGCGAGGAGCCGCCGCGAGCCCGCCCTATCCAACCCTGCGTCCAGAGCCGCGTCCGAGGTGTCATCCACCTCTGATGAGTACGGAGTGTTGTACTCCGTCGCCGGGGTCGATGGCTCCAACCGCGCGCTGGGTGCGCCGATCAGCTTCCGCGCTGCCGTCTTCTTTTTGGGGCGCCCCGTCTGCGTCGTCTCATCAGGCGACAACATTCGTTTCTCCCTCGATGGCGCCCGGGTAGGAGAGGGGAAGGTCGAGGGGGTGTTCACGGGAGGGGGGGGAGACACCTTCGGCGATCCAAGGCTCGCCAACACGGCGTGGTACGCCGCTTCCGCCATCTCCGTAACCGACCGAGGAGGGGGAGATCCGGGGGGAGCCTGGGTAGGGAAGGGGGGAGACCTACTTAACGACATTCGTGGTCGAAACGCCTCATCTTCGTCGGTGCTCGCCATTGTTCACACAAAATGTGAGCACAAAAAGTTTCTATGAAAAACTATGTTACGACGTAGTTTGTCGCACCTACGTATGCGGGTGAACGAACCGAATATTGACCAAAATTTTCTAAGTCTAAAAATTTTTCTTAAAGGTAAACACAAAGTAAACGAAACGCTTAGATGACAGACGTCGATGTCACTGTCAATGTCACTGCCACTGTCAGCTGTCACGTGTCAGCTGTCACGTGTCAGATGTCACGTGTCAGATGTCACACGTCAGCTGTCAGCTGTCAGCTGTCAACTGTCAACTGTCAGCTGTCACTGTCACTGTCACAAGTGTCACAAGTGTCACTGTACACGTTTAACCTAAAATTATAACCTAAAAATTTGAGCACGTGCACCCACGTGCTCCTAGCCTAAAGAATAACCTAAATACACTAGAAATTAGTCTATTATGCACAAAAGTGTCAAAATAATAGCTAAGAAAGGTACTCCCTGATAGGGCCCGCGCCTGCTCTCAGCCCTCACTTAAGGGGCGAGTCACAGGGGGCTGCTGACCAGGAAGAAGTCCCACCACGTGTCCACTGCACTTCACAAAACCAAATTCAGGCACTAATAAATAGGCAGATAACTGTCACTATTCACGAGTACACACACTGAGTATATATAACACAATTACGAAGAAAAGACAAAGAAAACCGGAGGAAATCGCGGAAAATTAAATAATAA
>OX453296.1:67334159-67361659 GCA_949710035.1 Crambus lathoniellus
CCGCAAACGTGTCAGTATCACCGCGGATGCGGTGCACCGACAGCGCGGCGCACAAATGCAACTACGAGCTTTTTAACCGCAACAATTTTAGTATACGCTATTGGAGCTGGAATTATCGCGGCTGCTGGCACCAGACTTGCCCTCCAATTGTTCCTCGTTAAAATATTTAAAGTGTACTCATTCCGATTACGAGGCCTCGTAAGAGTCCCGTATCGTTATTTTTCGTCACTACCTCCCCGTGCCGGGAGTGGGTAATTTGCGCGCCTGCTGCCTTCCTTGGATGTGGTAGCCGTTTCTCAGGCTCCCTCTCCGGAATCGAACCCTGATTCCCCGTTACCCGTGACAACCATGGTAGTCGCAGAAACTACCATCGAAAGTTGATAAGGCAGACATTTGAAAGATACGTCGCCGGTGCTGGACCGTGCGATCGGCAAAAGTTATCCAGATTCATCAAAATTAACGACTTCGGACGCGAGGCCCTCCGTCGATTGGTTTTGATCTAATAAAAGCACTCATCCCATCACTGGTCAGAGTTCTGATTGCATGTATTAGCTCTAGAATTACCACAGTTATCCAAGTAACTGAGTAAGATCTAAGGAACCAAAACTGATATATTGAGCCATTCGCGGTATCGCCTTAATACGGCTTGCACTGAGACATGCATGGCTTAATCTTTGAGACAAGCATATAACTACTGGCAGGATCAACCAGGGAGCTTTCATTCGTCTTTCGACTGCGCGATAGCGCGAGCTCGCGAGAGAGAGCACGCAGCAAATCAGCGTCCCCGCCGGACGTTGAACCGTCCTAGGCGAGGAGTGACTTAACTTGGCAGCGGCTACACACAGCACGAGACACACATCACCTTATTATTTTTTGTTTTTTTTTTTTTTTTTAAAGAATGAATTAACACTCTCCTCGGTGACATGTGTACGTGTTGTGTGCGTCTCTGTGTGTGACAATGGCGAGGTCGGTTGTAGGCACAAAACAACAGATGAATGCAACGTTACATTACATTAACTTTTTTTTTTTCCGGCCAACCGACCACACCAGAAGAAGCGCCGGAGCGCCCACACTGAACGTTCGCATAGAATCACTATTCACATTGTATAGTTTTTCTAACACTGAACGTAAAACATAAACGTAATAGAGCCCGGTACAAGAGAGGCTCCACCCGTTTCATGTATAATCACACTAAGACTTTCGTCTCAGGTGAGCTACGAGATATGACCACATTGGAATATTCTCGCTTTGCTATGACCGCTTTTACGTACACAGTATTTCATGTGTTCGTCGATCTAAAATTACAATGAACAGCACAAAATGGTGTGTGTGTGCGATACACTACACCACTCCACAACCGTGATCGCTATTGCGTAGAAGTTTGCCACCCCACCGCGCGCCGTACTAAAACTTATGCCCGTACTAAAACGAACAATGTTCAGCTACGCGACAGACGGCCGTTTTCACTAGCAACTGGAAACACGATTAAGTGTGAGCGCCCGGCGCTCAAAATACGTCTTTTTCTAGTTTATATTGAACGGGTTAATAATAACGATAGTAAAAATAAAAAAAAAAAATAAAAAAAAAATAATTGGTAAGTAATGATTCAATTTCTCATAGAAGTAAGGCAGCATTCCACTTTGGCGCCATTCGACCGGGCGGGCGTCAAAGAGTTGTGAAAAAACTTAACTAACATAGTGAACACGCCCGGCGACAATTGTACGGGTACGCAAAATATAAATAAGGCAGCATTTCAGTTTGGCACCATTCGGCCGGGCGGGCGTCGAAGAGTTGTGAAAAAACTTAACTAACATAGTGAACACGCCCGGCGACAATTGTACGGGTACGCAAAATATAAATAAGGCAGCATTTCAGTTTGGCACCATTCGGCCGGGCGGGCGTCGAAGAGTTGTGAAAAAACTTAACTAACATAGTGAACACGCCCGGCGACAATTGTACGGGTACGCAAAATATAAATAAGGCAGCATTTCAGTTTGGCACCATTCGGCCGGGCGGGCGTCGAAGAGTTGTGAAAAAACTTAACTAACATAGTGAACACGCCCGGCGACAATTGTACGGGTACGCAAAATATAAATAAGGCAGCATTTCAGTTTGGCACCATTCGGCCGGGCGGGCGTCGAAGAGTTGTGAAAAAACTTAACTAACATAGTGAACACGCCCGGCGACAATTGTACGGGTACGCAAAATATAAATAAGGCAGCATTTCAGTTTGGCACCATTCGGCCGGGCGGGCGTCGAAGAGTTGTGAAAAAACTTAACTAACATAGTGAACACGCCCGGCGACAATTGTACGGGTACGCAAAATATAAATAAGGCAGCATTTCAGTTTGGCACCATTCGGCCGGGCGGGCGTCGAAGAGTTGTGAAAAAACTTAACTAACATAGTGAACACGCCCGGCGACAATTGTACGGGTACGCAAAATATAAATAAGGCAGCATTTCAGTTTGGCACCATTCGGCCGGGCGGGCGTCGAAGAGTTGTGAAAAAACTTAACTAACATAGTGAACACGCCCGGCGACAATTGTACGGGTACGCAAAATATAAATAAGGCAGCATTTCAGTTTGGCACCATTCGGCCGGGCGGGCGTCGAAGAGTTGTGAAAAAACTTAATTAACATACCCAGTGAACACGTCCGGCGACAATTGTACGGGTCGCCAATTGTTCGATTGATGTCGAACGATTGTTCTCTTCATCTCCAACTGAACTAGTACTGCAGGCAGGGCTGCCGAAATATCACTGGAAAGTAGAGTTAACCATTTTTTATTTAATATTGTGTTAGCATTATCATCTAAGAGCATAGTGAACCTAAATCATACGGTAATTCGACAATATTAATTTGCTTTATTGCAAGCCACATGTATATGTAGTAGGTAAAACCTATAGTTTTACAAAGGGTAGGTACTTAAATCGAATGGGTTACTCCATCCAGGTCGCATATTCGTAAATACCCGACGCGTTAAGATGTATGCCCGAAGTTACTTAGCAAATAGCGGACGTGTCGGACTAAAGTTTAGGGTACCTAATAATTACAATAATATACATACTATATTTCTACCTAACTGAGTATACTGTCGGCAAACGAAACAAGGAAACAAAAAACGAGTTTGCCATAAAGTCCTGTAGGTCACGTGATAGGTTAGAAATTTAAGGCGATCGCGAAGCGCAGCGAAGCGATCGCCTTAAATTTCGTGGTTATTTTTTTTTTCACACCACAGTACTACTTGTTGTTTATAGAAACGTATCTACTGAAATTACATTATCCCTGCGATAATACAACATACCTACATACATAAATCACTACAACCATTAGAAAGTTGAATGAAACAATACTGATTGACATTATAGTAGGTAAATAGCAGACGCGTCGTCTCGTCTCGTCACGCACGGCACGGCACGGCACGGCACGGCACGACACGACACGACACGACACGACACGACACGACACGACACGACACGACACGACACGACACGACACGACTCGACACGACACGACACGTCGAGTATATATATATATATATATATATATACATATATCGACATATATATATGTATATATATATGTCGTAGGTATATTGTCAAAGCCGTGATATAATAATTCCACTAGTGAAATTATAATTTCTCGTTAAATTATGAACGGCTGCGAGCTCACGAATTTGCCTCGTAAAAGTCCTGTACTCCTCGGAAGTCCTGTAGAACACGTGGTTATTTTTTTTTTTATCAATACAACTTATGGATTGTTTCACAAAAAAAAAAAAATAACCACGAAATTTAAGGCGATCGCTTCGCTGCGCTTCGCGATCGCCTTAAATTTCTAACCTATCACGTGTTCTATATGACTTCCGAGGCTCGCAGCCGTGTGCATACTGTTTCGTACTGTCTATTCATAATTTAACGAGAAATTATAATTTCACCAGCGGAATTATAATATCACGACTTTGACAATATACCTACGGCATATATACCAAGCTGAAATTTATTTATTCTGTTCGGAAAAGATCGACGTTTCTGAACGCATCTCTAATGTCACGTCAAATTGACATTAGCTGTCACTTGAAGTTGACAGTGACACTTGATTGAAATTCTTGTAAGAAAATGTCGGAATAATTTTGCTGACCACAGACAGTATGTAAAATCTACCTTACTTCACAATATAGATTAAGCGCTGTGTATCGCAGTCCAATTGTTCAGTTACATCCCGGCTGAAACCAAGATTTGTCCGGAGTCTATACTAGTAATACCAGCTTCCACTGCGCTAGCCATTCCGCGGTCTAGGCAGGGGTGTACTGAACATTTTTTGGTAGCAGAGCGTAGTTTGAAGGCCTGAGAGGCCCACGCCAAAACTTTGTATTAATCAGTGCCGCGTTGATGACCCAGTCTGGTCCGGACTAGATTAATTTGTACTTGTAAATGGTAATTAACTTGCATTTGAAAAGTAAAGGGCATTCCTTTGTTATTGGTTCCATGTCTTGTAATTAATTGTCATGTGTTGAGGTTCCAAAATGTAAACAGATGCCTTTCTTTGTTCATAATAATTATTATTTAGTTTTGTCAGCAAATTTGAGTTGTGAATATTGACAAGTTTGTTGCTAAATAATAGCTAATAAAAGGTTAGCTAATAAGTTTGCACTCAATACTTAGTGAAACTTAAATGATTTAAGACATTGTTTACACATTGAAACTTATTGAAACTTGTGCTTTGAAATAATTAAAATCATCTTGTTGTATGTCGATATCCAAGTGAATTTCAATGGTCAGTGATTTGTTTGAACTGAATAACCTTTGACTTATAAAGTCAAAGTTAGTTTGTGTCTAAGTTATAACCTCTTGAGAGTTAGAGTTATAATTATATACTTGAGTTTTGTTGTTTTCTGATAACCTCCAAATATTTAAGAATTTGTGTCATTATAAATACTTTGTTGTTGTAATATTGGAATTTTGTGGTTATCAATAACCTCAAAATATTGGAGATTTGTGTTATAGTGAATATTTTGAATTTGTTGTTTTTGTTGATAAATTTGTGACGTTACAATGACGGCCTCCTCTGCTAAAGCCAAAATACGTTCTGAGTTACGGTGGTTAGCGTCTGCAGTCGCATTGTTGGATCGACCTGATAGGACGGAGGCCTTGTTGAACAGATACGTAGATCTGCCCGTACGTTTGGCTGTTGTTGATGAACAGTATGCCTTATTTTTGGAAAGGACTGTTGAGGCCGATGTGGAAATGCGACAAGAAGTCGATTTGGATGTGGACCAGTGTTATGATTTTGCGGACAGAATTACTCAGGTGGCCCGGCCTTTGCAAGTGGCAAGAGAGAATGAACCGAGCCCGTCCCCGGCCACATCTAAAAGTATGCCCCCTCTATTTGCTAGATTGGCTCCCTTAGATTTAAGGCGTTTTGCTGGTCGTCTAGAGGACTGGGAGGGCTTTATTAATATTTTTGATAGTCTGGTACATGCCCGGGATGATTTGACCCAGGGCCAGAAGTTAGCTTATTTATTATCCGTGTTGGAAGGGGAGGCCCTTGAATCGGTTCAACATTTGGCCCCCTCGGATGAAAACTACCCTATTGCTAGGGATTTGATTGCCCGTCGGTACCAGAACGTACGACGTCTGGCGGACAACCATGTTGCCGCCATTTTGAATTTACCCCGCGTTGCCAGCGTGATGCACTTGAGAGTGGCTTTGTTGAATCCGCTGTTGGTGGCATACAACGCATTAAAAAACTTAAAACTCCCAGTGGAGCAGTGGTCGTTTTTGTTACTGCACATTGTCCTGGGAAAGTTGCCGGACTCTGTTAAGGTCCGTTTTGAGCAGCAGTATGGTGGGGATAGTGCGACTTATCTGCCACCCTTCTCGGACCTCTTGACGTTCCTGGAAGGAGAAAGTAGACTGGCAGATAATTCCTCTCTGGCCGGTCCTATGGGACCCGAACGACCTGTGCCACAGAGTAGATCCCCCACCGGACCCCCCCGTAGGGGGCGTATGGCCCCTCGCGCGCCCGGCCGCTATGCCGCCGTCCAGGAGACCGCCCGCTGCTTGTACTGTCGGGAACCGGGTCACAGCACGACCCGTTGTGATAAGTTCCTCGACCAGCGCGTCCAAGGCCGTCGAGCGATCGCGCGACAACGGACATGGTGCTACTCGTGCTTGGGCCTGCACATGCAGCGCGAATGTACCCAAGCGCACCCATGCCGCTTTTGTAAGGGCAACCACCATCCCCTCCTCTGCATGAACAGCCCAGAGGGCGGCGGAGCGCCGCAGCGCGTCGCTGCAGGATCACCTCGTATGGGTGGGGGGCTCGGACCCCCCGCGGTGTTTGAATCCCGCAGCAGTTCTAGTGGCCACCAGAGTGGCCCCAGACGCTCTCCGCCACGTTTGGAGCCTCAAACGGGCGGGGGTCCCAGGGACCCCCCAATGGGAAACCGATCCCCAAGGATGGGGATGAGTTATGCGAGCGTTGCCGGAGGTCGTAGAGGCCCCCCGCGACGTTTTGAGCCTCGCACGGGCGGGGGTCCCAGGGACCCCCCAATGGGAAACCGATCCCCAAGGATGGGGATGAGTTATGCGGGCGTTGCCGGAGGTCATAGAGGCCCCCCGCGACGTTTTGAGCCTCGCACGGGCGGGGGTCCCACGGACCCCCCCATGGGAAATCGGTCCCCAACTAGGGGGTTCGATTTTGCGAGCGTTGCGGGAGGTCGTAGAAGCCCCCCGCAACGTGTTGAGCCTCGCACAGCCGGGGGTCCCCGGGACCCCCCCTCTGAAAATCGGTCACCGTGCCCCCGCGACTATGGGGCGACGTACACGGTGGATGATAGGCACCGATTCTCGCCGCCGCTCGCCGAATACCCGCGTTTGGAGCGGCGCCCGCCCCGTCTTCAAGGGGCCGGGAGATATAACCCGCCTGATACCGGGCGAATTGGACGTAGGCAGTATGTGGGAGACTGGGACCCACTGGATCGCTATGAGCGACCCCCTTACCATGGGGGGACGTCTGGGGACCCCACATACTAGCAATCAACGTGTTTACGGTCGATTGTAGCCACCCCTCCAGAGACCGTTTTGTTGCCCACGGCCTCTGTGCTTGTCAGGGGATTGAATGGCGACCTTGTGGAAGTTCGCGCCTTGTTGGATTCCGGTGCTCAGGGGTGTGTTGTGTCATCTTGGTTAGTTAGGCGGTTGGGCCTCAAGGTGCACCCCCACACGGAAGGCGTGAGAGGTGTTGGCGATGTGAAAGTCCCCGGGTTGTTAGGGCATGTTGACTTCACATTTACATCACGTAATAAGTCCACGCCAGGCATTAAGACCTCGGCGATTGTGTTGGACACAGTTGTTGGCCGTCAACCTTCAGTTGACTTGGGACCGAGTATGTTGTCTTTGGTGTCTGATTCCCCACTCGCCGATCCAAATTTCTTCCGCCCAGGCCCGATTGATGCTCTCCTTGGAGCCGATGTCCTGGGGCGAGTTTTGTTGACGGGGAAGCGAGTTTTGCAGCCGGATGGCTTGGTAGCTCTGCCGACGACACTCGGTACAGTTGTGATGGGCCCTGCTCGCCGCGTTTTGGATTCCCTTGATGAGGATCGCGGTCTTGTTTTTAATGTGTCTCTCTCCGAAGTGGTGCAGAAGTTTTGGGAGGTTGAGGAACCTCCACCAGCCCCGCGGGTAGACCCAGTAGCGGATGAATGCGAGTTGTATTACCAGAATAACACTGGTCGCCTCCGCTCTGGTCGTTTGATCACCCGTCTCCCCTTTCGTGCCGGCCGACCTCCTCTGGGCGAATCCCGACCGCTAGCGGAACGTAGGCTAGTGGCGATGGAGCGTCGCATGAGCAAGGATCCGGTCTTCCGCCAGAAGTATGTTGAATTCATGCGGGAGTATGAGGAGTTAGGGCACATGTCCGTGAGCGATTTGGATTGGCGCTCCGTTGAGCACTTCTTTTTGCCGCACCACGCCGTTTTGAAATCCGGAAAGATTCGGGTGGTCTTTGACGGTTCGGCTCCCACCTCTACTGGAGCGTCCTTGAACCAGTGTCTGCATGTAGGTCCCAAGCTGCACACGGAGATCTCAGACATTTTGACCAACTTCCGGCGGCACCAAATTGTATTTATGACTGACATCCGGATGATGTTCAGACAAACGGTCATCCATCCAGAGGATAGGAGGTACCAATTGATTTTGTGGAGAGAGAGTCCTAGGGACCCCTTGTTGATTTATGAATTGAATACGAATACGTACGGGTTGGCTTCGAGCCCGTTTGTTGCGATTCGTTCTTTGTTGGAGTTGGCCGAGAAGGAGCGCTTGAGATACCCTCGCGCCTCCGCCATTTTGGCCAGTGACGTCTATGTGGATGACATTTGCACGGGCGCCTCATCTGTCTCAGAGGCGATTGTCCTGAGAGACGAACTCACCGCCCTTTTGAAGTCGGGAGGTTACGAGTTGAGGAAATGGATATCCAACTCGCCTGATGTACTGGTAGGTTTGCCCGAAGAGCACCAGCAGGACCCCCACCTATTCGAAAATGTTGATAATCCCCATGTGGTGACCGTCCTTGGCGTACAGTACAAACCGGTCTCTGACACGTTCACTTATTGTGTGGATTTACGACCACCGAAAGTCTGGACCAAGCGTTTAGTATTGTCTACTGTCGCACGTACCTTTGACCCCAATGGGTGGATTTGCCCCGTGCTGTTTATGGCCAAGTGTTTCTTGCAACGGTTATGGGCTTCGGGTGTGTCGTGGGATGAACCCCTCTCGGACGAGTTACTCCGAGATTGGTCGAGCTTCGTTTCATCCCTCCCCGAGATTAATGAAGTGCATTTGCCGAGGCTATTCCTCCCTTCTGAAAATTGTAAAGTTACTCTTCACGGCTTTTCCGATGCCTCCGAACGTGGATTTGCTGCGGCCGTGTACCTCCGCACCGTTACTGTTGACGGAGTTGTTGCTGTGCATCTGGTGATAGCGAAAAGCAAAGTCGCTCCCCTTCGGACTCGTCATACGATCCCGAGGTTGGAATTGTGTGGAGCTGCCCTCCTAATGCGTTTGTTGAACCACGTATGGCTCACATTAGGTCGATCTATTAAGATACAAGAGGTTTATGCTTGGACGGACAGTCAGGTCGTCCTTTGTTGGTTGAAGGCTCCGGCGCACACCTTGGACGTGTTTGTGGCCAATCGAGTGTCGCAGATTTGTAATTCCGACATCGAGTTGATTTGGAGACACGTGCCGGGAACCATGAATCCCGCGGATTGTGCGTCTCGGGGTTGTGTAGCCCCAACCCTAATTAACCACCCCCTCTGGTGGGGCCCCCAGTGGTTGATGCGGCCTGAGTCGGAGTGGCCGCCCTCTCCAGCGTTGTCGAACGTAGCCGTTCCTGATATGCGGGCATGCGTCCTGGAGACTAACCCCGCCGGGGAAAAGGATTTGTTGTTGGATCGGTACAGCTCCTTACAGAAGCTGCTTGGTGTTACCGCTTGGATCAGACGTTTTGTGTACAATTGCAGAAACCCACGCGCGAGGCGTGATTCGTCGGTTCTCACTCCGGACGAGCGTAGGGACGCGCTCTTGTTTTGGGTCCGGAGAGTACAAGCTGATAGTTTTGAGTCCGAGATTGAAATTTTGCGTTTAGGCCGTCGCAAGTTGAAGGGCGCGGTATCGCGATTGAATCCCTTCCTGGACGAGAGTGGGCTTTTGCGAGTCGGCGGAAGACTTCGAAATGCGAACCTGCCGTATGGAGCTCGTCACCCCCTTTTGTTACCTAAAGCCGGACATTTGACTCAACTGATAATAACGGATCGCCATGTGAATGCACAGCATGCTGGCTGTAATGCTTTGTTGGCCATTTTGCAGCGTGAATTTTGGATTTTGTCTGCTCGTCGAGCCATTCGCACTGTGGTTTTCCGTTGCCTGCCTTGTTATCGATTGAAGGCCGCGACCATGCAGCCCCAGATGGGTGATTTGCCTGCTGATCGCGTCACGGAATGTAGAGCTTTTGCCGGAGTCGCCACCGACTTCGCCGGTCCCTTTACTGTAAAGGCTTCGAGACTGCGTAATGCTAAAACCTATAAGGCGTACTTGTGCGTGTTTGTGTGTTTGTCCACCAAGGCTGTCCATTTGGAAATTGTCTCGGAATTGTCTACCGAAGCCTTTGTCGCCGCCTTGAGCAGATTTGTTTCCCGTAGAGGACTGCCGTCATTGATACGTTCCGATTGTGGTACTAATTATAAGGGAACGTGTAATTATCTTAAGGAAGTAGTTAAGTTTTTTGTTGATAATAAAATAGACATTGGAACCACCCTCTCCCGGCGTGGGATAATCTGGAAGTTTAGCCCTCCAGCTTGTCCGACCTGGGGAGGAATTTTTGAAGCTTGTGTAAAGGCTGCCAAGACACACTTGCGTCGCGTGATTGGAGAAACTATTCTCACGTTTGAGGAACTTGATACGGTATTTTGTAAAATTGAGGCCGTCCTCAACTCGCGACCCTTGTGCCCGTTGTCTTCGGACCCGAATGACCTGGAAGCGTTGACCCCAGGTCATTTCTTGATCGGACAGCCCCTTTTGGCGTTGCCTGAATATCCGATTCAGGATGTAGGATCCCATCGTTTGTCGCGATACCAACTTTTGAAACAGATGTCCCAAAACTTCTGGGCACGTTGGTCGATGGAGTATTTGCATATCCTGCAACAGCGCGTGAAGTGGACAGATAAAACCACCCCACCCCAGACTGGCGACCTCGTGTTGATTAAGGATGCTAACCTGCCGCCCCTATGTTGGCGAAGGGGGCGCATTGTTAAACTCTACCCCGGAACTGACGGAGTTCCTCGTTTTGCTGAGGTTTTGGTTCGAGATTCGGTTTTGAAGAGAGCAGTTAGTGGGCTCTCCCGATTACCCGTAGATTGACGTACCGTTCTTAACGGTCCGGGGCGGGGGGATGTTCGGAAAAGATCGACGTTTCTGAACGCATCTCTAATGTCACGTCAAATTGACATTAGCTGTCACTTGAAGTTGACAGTGACACTTGATTGAAATTCTTGTAAGAAAATGTCGGAATAATTTTGCTGAATTTGTTAAAAAATCGCTCGCGTTGAATGTGCCTGGCATATCGAGTTTTGAATACATCTTAAATTATCCTGCCGATCCCGTGTTGTACGACCACGATTTTGATGCCATCCTGATTAGTGGCCGGTCGCGATGCTTTGAAGGATAATCATCCATCACACGTGTTGTTGCAGGGGCAATATATATCTTGACAAAAGGCTCCTCCGTGTGTTATTGTGTATCTATTGTTGAAACGCCCAGTGTCTTGTGAACGCTGTTATTTGTGTTGTGAGTGAGGTCACTAATTGGTAAGGTCTGCAGAAGAAGACGAAGAAAGGACCCCAGGAGCGCGCGCGCTCCCTTACACCACCTCTGTCTCCACTGCCCAGGACCACAGACAGTATGTAAAATCTACCTTACTTCACAATATAGATTAAGCGCTGTGTATCGCAGTCCAATTGTTCAGTTACATCCCGGCTGAAACCAAGATTTGTCCGGAGTCTATACTAGTAATACCAGCTTCCACTGCGCTAGCCATTCCGCGGTCTAGGCAGGGGTGTACTGAACATATTCAATTTATGCGTATTTACGAATATGGCACCAGGACAGGCCAATTTAAACAGTATTAGGTATTTGCATAGTTTTAATACCTACCTACCTACACTGCTTTCTGCGACAGAGGCCGGGTCGGGTTCGATTCCCGAACAAGACAAATATTTATGTGCATTCATGAACATGTCTATTTTGTCTTGGTCTGGATGTTTTCTATGTATAAAATCATATATTTATCCGTTATCTAGTTCCCATAACACAGTTTCTTAACGAAAACTACTTATGAGCTAGATAATTGGTGTGATTGTAAGAATTTTTTTTAATTTAATAACAAAATAAATACCCGAGTGTCTCGTACTCGTCGATATCTTGGTTTAACTTAGATACTGGCGGCGCAGGCTGCGGTAGACCCCACTCTTCACTTCACTTTACACGCCTGATAAACCTTTAATAAAAAAAATAAAACGATTGAAAATGTTATAAATTTAATGTTTGTTTGAATTTGTTTTCTCCAAAGAAGAAAAGAAAGTATACATAGGTTGGTACATCTTTTGTGAAAGTGGTTTAATAAAAAATTTCAAATTGTTTGTGCACTGTTTTTAGCTCCACCTGTCGGCTTGTGCGCGATAATATGAAAAATGTGCGATAGATGGCGCTGTCCGTGTTATTTATTAGTTTCAACGCTTGCTTGTTCCCGAAAAAAGTTAGTATTAAAATATATTGATAATAATTATGTTAAAATACATAGGTACCTACGTAGTTCGATCTAGGTGCGACGGTTTCACGATCACGGCTCGGGGGCAGCTCGTACCTGGGCCCGGTCACCGTCACCACCGCCATCGCCACCAAAACGCCCGAAACTCGTGCAACCTTAAAAAATAAATAGGTATAGATTTTAATTTATAAAGCACTCAAAACACTTTCAAAATTTAAAAAATATTTATTTTTTTACTTACACATACTGGTTGGTGCTCGCTCGTCTATCCATAACTTCAACTTTGTCTCCAACAACTCCTGTCTGCCTCCTGTCTCCAACCTGGAATGTAAATTATCAAAAAAACTTTTTATAAAATACTAGCTGACCCGACGCGACTTTGTTCGCATGGCCCTAAACATGTAAATCTAAACCATTCTCGAATCCACCTGAAGACGCATAAAAAATTTCATTAAAATAGGTCCAGCCGTTTAGGAGGAGTACAGTTACAACGAAAAGTGACATTGATTTTTATATATATAGATAAACAATAAAAAGAAATGAAGTAAGTACATATAACTTTACATTTGGTACTTTATTTTTTTACAAGTTTTTGAGGTAACAATGTAAAAAAAAAAAAAAAAAAAAAAACACCAACATCACGCGGTGTTCCCAGGCGGTCACCCATCCAAGTACTGACCGCGCCCGACGTTGCTTAACTTCGGTGATCGGACGAGAACCGGTGCACTCAACATGGTATGGACGTTGGTGACATCTTATTTTAAAATTTGCATGATACGTTTAGCAAGGCGGCAAAGAGTTAAGTAGCGAGTCTATAGAAAAAAAAACATAATTTTTAAGTATGAAATGAAAATAATTAAAATTTATAATTTATAAATGGCCGAGTTAGCTAGCTAGCTAGGTAGGTAGGTAGGTAGGTAGGTAGGTAGATAGGTAGGTAGGTAGGTAGGTAGGTAGGTAGGTAGGTAGGTAGGTAGGTAGGTAGGTAGGTAGGTAGGTAGGTAGGTGGAATACCTAGTGACTTCAGCAACTTCTTCGACAAGATTTCCTGTTTAGTAAATCAGAATTATTAGTAGGTATGTACAAGACAATGCTGCTCTATTTTATTTACAAGCTTTAACTTGCAGTGTATTTTAGAAACTTTTTATTAACTTCCATGTTAGATTATATGGCATGTTAGTTAGTTATTGGGGGACAAATCTTGCAAGCTTAATTTGACCCACTTCCCAGTGTCCAATGGAGCTGAAATTTTGTACCTATACAGGTTTGGTTTAGATGACATTACAATATTAAAGTACAATCAGCAAAAATGCAATTTTTACTAAAAAACTTATATCTGACCGTTCCGGTCAGATCTTGCAAGCTAAATTTTACCAGTTTTGCAGTGTTCGATTGAGCTGAAATTGTACCTACTTTATTTAGTGATTCATCAGTTAATGAATAAATTCAAATTGAGCTGTTTTTACCACACTTTTATTAGCTTCACTTGTAACTAAGTCACAATGTAAGAAAATCTTGGAATTCAATTTTAACCTACTTTTAATTGTCGTATTGATCTGAAACTTTGCAAGTCTATATGAATCTGATGACAATACAATAATTTGCTACTATCGAGCTGATCTGATGATGGAGTCAAGAGGTGGGCAATAGAACTCTTCAATGGCTGCTAGGAAACCCCTCGAGTTTAGACTCATTTGTTTTGTTCTGATGAGACCTATTCGGTACACTTAGTGGTGAAGGTCTGATGATGGAGCAGGGAGGAAGCCAGTGGCACTCCTTTATCACCAATAGGAAACACCTCGAGTTCTGGCTCATTTGTTTCGTTCTGATTAGACCTATTCGCTACACTTGGTGGTGAGGGTCTGATGATGGAGCAGGGAGGAAGCCAGTGGCACTCTTTAATGGCCAATAGGAAACCCTTTGAGTCTGACTCATTTGTTTCGTTCTAGTGAGACCTGTTCGTTACACTTGGTGATGAGGGTCTGATGATGGAGCAGGGAGAAAGCCAGTGACACTCCTTAATGGCCAATAGGAAACCCTTCGAGTTCTGGCTCATTTGTTTCTTTCTAATGAAACCTATTCGTTACACTTGGTGGTGAGGGTCTGATGATGGAGACGGGAGGAAGCCAGTGGCACTTCTTAATGACCACTAGGAAACCCATCGAGTTTAGGCTCATTCGTTTCGTTCTGATGAGACCCATTCGCTACACTTGGTGGTGAGGGTCTGATGATGGAGCAGGGAGGAAGCCAGTGACACTTTTTAGTGACCACTAGGAAACTCCTCGAGTTTGGGCTCATTTGTTTCATTCAGATGAGACCTATTCGCTACACTTGGTGGTGAGGGTCTGATGATGGAGCAGGGAGGAAGCCAGTAGCACTCGTTAATGACCACTAGGAAACCCCTCGAGTTAGAGCTTATTTGTTTCATTCAGATGAGACCTATTCGCTACACTTGGTGGTGAGGGTCTTATGTTATGTTGGAACAGGGAGGAATAAATTAGTCTTATACTTTATTATATGTACCTAATTATGTAATTTATTACATCTTATTAAGGAAGCTAGTGGCATTAATTAATGTTAATTGGGTTTGCCATTTGTTAAACTAAAAAGAAAGAAATAAATATATAGTTTAAAAAACTGAACAAACACACTTTTAATAGTAACAGACAATAACCGTCTATTCAGTAACTGAAATTAAAAAGCGTGGTGCGCCATTTGCAAAGCATGAATTTCAAGAACTTAATATTGACAACGCGCACCACGCTTTTTAATTTCAGTTACTGAATAGACGGTTATTGTCTGTTACTATTAAAAGTGTGTTTGTTTAGTTTTTTAAACTATATATTTTTTTAGCTTGTAAACATAAAAAATATTACTTTATTTGCTAAGCTAATTTCTCATAATCGGTACCAGCTATAAAGGATAAGGCCTTCCGTTAGGTGTAAGTACATACCTACTGTTATATTTCTCTCTCCCGGCTAAGTAAGTACATAGGTACTTACTTGTTTGCAAAAGTATATTATTATGTGTCCCAGCCAAGTAATTTCAGCCAAATCCGTTCAGCCGTTTTTGCGTGATTGACACAGACAGAACACAATTACTCCTAGCAGAGGTGATTGAGTAACCTCAAACATCCAAACATAATAATAACCTTTCATTAGTAGGCTATACGATTTAAAAGTACTTACATACCATCAATATCACTGTCGAGGCACCACACAAAACTTCTAACAAACTAATAGGAGTCTTACAAGAGTTTTGTTTAGTATTTTGCACGGCTCAAACGAAAGCAATGGCGGATCAAATGCAGATTGCACACACAAATTATATAGACTAGTACAGATAGGAATCAAGCCTTATAGCGGCCGTTTGTTAGTGAATGACGGACCCCGATTAGATTTTGACAACATAGTGCTGCCAGACCTATCGACCCTTGATTCGTTATCGATAGTTGTGCAAATCATCGACGTTTGGTACAACCCTAGTAATATACTATTTTAAATTCTGCTCAAATAAAAAACACATTTGATGAAAGAAGGCATTTATTACTTGACATTATAATTTTATCAAATACAAAGTACATAAGTATAAGTTAAGATTTATACAAGACAAAGAATGAGAGTAATGAAATTACTTACTAAATTGACTTTATAGATAAACTAAGAAATATAAATACTTTATCAGCTACAAGAAAAATTAAACTGCTTGCAAATATTTATTATGCACAAATGCTAATGCTATTTTTCCTAGTAGTTTTATTTAGTATCTGCCATTTCATTATTCACTGTTAATATCACTTTAGTTTCAATGCAAGACGCAATAACCTAATTCTAATAGTTAAACATTTAATGCAGTAAGTAATCATTATAGCAACTAACAGCAGTAATTTGCACCATAATTCTGATTTGATAACTTATAACCGCAAGAATAGGCAGACACGGGCATCTTCGCAGCACTCCACGAACCTCGTTGAGACTCAAGTTATCTGAAAGGATTAGATTTGGTTAGTATAGATTCTACATATTGTTACTATAATCTGCCATAACATTTTATAAACAAATAAGTAATAGTTGAACTGAAAAGTTTGTAAATCAAGAAAGAGTAGTGTGTATATTTCATATAAAGCACATTTTGTTTGTTGTGCCGCTATGCACAAGTTATAGATAATCAATGTTTATAGTTAATAACTGTTATTAAGTAGATAAGCTTTGTACATAGACTGATGAGAGGTAGTATATATAATTAAGTAAGATCTAAGATAGTAGGTAGCAGTAACAGTTATAACATACCTAGTCATAAGACAATCACAATAAACCATCATTCGTACCGACAACAATCATATATTATCCCACCGGTACATTTGTTATAATTCTGTTCTGTTTGTCAGAATCAGAAATATGAATTTGATGATAAGGCATTTTAAATGTTTTGACAAAGTTATTGAATTACTTACACTGTTATTTTCTCTTGACTTGGTATTAACAACTTCACTAAATTGAAATTTGTTAAATGTGACAACTGATTATTTAAATTTAATCCCAAGTAATCTACTGTGCTTTATCATTATCACCATATGATATCACTTCTAAATGTATATTGAAAATGTATATTTTTTAACAAAACTAATCAATAATTAATTACACATACCTACTTACATTCATATAAAAAGAATAAACAAACATTACCTACCTTTCATTCATAACTTCTTCTTCAACATGTCAATGACAAGTACAAAATCATATGTTGTTGGCCCAAAACTGTGCCACTCTCACCGCATTATCTGCAGCCAACATGAGGTCCTCACGCGTGCAGGTGTCCGGGCATGCATGCAGAGCAATCAATGAGGTGGGCCATGGTCTGTGGAGTGTAACCACACCTGCACGCGAGATCCGTGTTACTGGTGAAGCCCCACCTGGACAGGTTGTCTTTACTTCGACCAACTTGGGTACGGAGTCTATTTAAAGATCTCCATAATGATCTGGGAAGTTCAAGGCCAGGAGGGAGCTTTTCCTGGATGAGCACATATGGGTGTGGAAGGGTAGCAGAGTTTTCCCACAGTTTAACTTTGGTTAAAGAGGCCTCCGTGGTGCCAGGCATGACGCACTTGTAAAAACTATTGCGACTCTTTAGCCTTTAATAAATTTCATAACTTTCTGAGAAACCGAATCTTCTTTACTCCGGTTAAGTTGTGAATTGTATTTTCTTTTGTTTTGGTTAGTTTTAAGAAATACAAAGTTGCCTCTTGGAATTACCTAAAACAACAAAACTCAAATTTAGGTTAATGTAATAAATAATTGATACATTAAACTACGTAAATAGATTTACTTACGTGTACCGAAGGCATCTTCGAATAATGTATCCATATTTCTGTAAAGAAATATCTGAGAAAAAGTAGAAAAACATCTAAAGAATCCTAGAAAACCGAAATGAGTAAAAAAACACAAACTAAATAAACGTCATCTTGAAATTCTTGAAAAAAGTGACAGCCTTAATTTTAGCCAATGGGGGCACCCCAACAAAATGGCGGTCTTAATTATAGCCAATGAATGGGTATCGGGGCTACCGGCCACTAAGTTTTGACCTATTCTATGGGTGATTCCAACGCCTGATTGCACACACACAATCAGGGTTGCCAACTCAATACCACAAATTGGTGCTAAACGACATCTAAAATAGTGCTAGATAAGTATCAATTTCCAAAAATAGTGCTAGATAATTTTAAAATATCATAAAATGATAAAAAAAGATTTTTTTATTGTGAATGAGGCTTATTTCGATTTTATGCGTTTTTTTTTTCGCGTTTTGAATGACGCTTATTTTTGCATTCATTTCTGTTTTGCAAAATATACACAATACACATTGCTTTCATTCAAGCTATTACCGAGTGGTCTAGCTAAGTTATTTCTTGTATTTCGGATCGAACGATCCGATCCCACTCTTTTCTGAAACATTGAGCATACCTGACTTTTTTGCTTAAAGGAATATCCATCTTGGTAACTCACCCACCCCACCACGCACTAAACTTTTTCGTCCGTTTTAAAGAAGCAAATCACCAATCAACAAACAAGACAAATAAAGACTTAAGTACCTAACTAGGTATCCTAAAGAAGTCAAATTATATCAGATTTCCGTTGCATAAAGCGTCTTGTTACTGACCGCGTCACTGCCTTTTGTTCAGGTAACCAGAAAATAATCATCATGAGTAGGTACTATTTAGTGCTAGATTTGGTGCTAGGTGCTGTATGTCATTGTTTCGTGCTGGACCTATGAAAATAGTGCTAAATCTAGCACCGAAAGTGCTAAGTTGGCAACACTGCACACAATGAAAGAATTGGAACAAACAAACGAAAAACGAATCCTTTTAATGAAAATCACGCTCACACATGATTAATAATACAAATATTAAGTTATCTTACGAATTATATTAAAATACGGCTACCATATTTGTTTATGTTACATAAAACAGCATTAAAACTAGTTATTTACATTGAATGAAAGACACTTAAGTATAAGTAATATCCGTATCCGTAAAATAGTTGCTTCAAGATGGCCTTTTTTTATTTAGATACGTCATTTTCTTAGTGCAGGCGTAGGTTAGACATTATGAAGCCATATTTATTAAAAAAAAATCTTGAATAATATTATTAAGAATGCAGGCAGGCAATGAATAAAATACTCAACTCACACACTTAGTTTCACTTTTATTTGTCAGAAGGGGGGGGGCTACCGGCTAAAAAATCTGGATATGGGTATGGGCTACCCGACGTCACAAAACAAGGAACTGATAGCGGCTATTTTCTTAATAAAATTGACTTGACTTAAAGTTTCCAAAAACGTATGAAGTTCATACCCATAAAGTTACGCGGTAGCCCCCCAGTAATGCTAAAAACTTAAAACATAATACTTTATTATACTTACCTACTTAATGAATATTTGCATGCCTATTTAGTTAGCAACGTTCAACAGAACAAAGCAGCAAAAATCTATCAAGATATGGAATTCAAATGACAGTTGAAGCCCATACCCATATCCATATTTCTTAGCCGGTCGACCCCCTGACCTTAAAAACGAGCTACGATTGTTTTTGAATCACTCTTATTTTATTGTCAGCGCCATCTGGCTAGACGTCAATTCTTTTTTTTTTTTTCAATGGCTGTCAGAAAATCTCTCATTGTTCTCCAGAATAAGTGAAGTGAGTGACAGACAGACAGACAGACAGACAGACAGACAGACAGACAGACAGACAGACAGACAGACAGACAGACAGACAGACAGACAGACAGACAGACAGACAGACAGACAGACAGACAGACAGACAGACAGCCAGCCAGCCAGCCAGCCAGCCAGCCAGCCAGCCAGCCAGCCAGCCAGGGGGGCTACCGCGTAACTTTATGGGTATGACCTTCATACGTTTTTGGGAACTTTAAGTCAATTTTATACAGAAAATAGACGCTATCAGTTCCTTGTTTTGTGACGTCGGGTTTAACGATAACTAGCTAGCAACGTTCAACAGAACAAAGCAGCAAATATCTATCAAGATAAGGAATTCAAATGACAGTTGAAGCCCATACCCATATCCGGATTTCTTAGCCGGTAGCCCCCCAGGGGGGCTACCGGCAAAAAAAAATATGGATATGGATTTGGGCTTCATTTGATACTTGAAGCCCATATTATGCCCATATATAAGGACAAAATATGAACTTTAAATGTCAAAAATGAAGCCCATGTCCATACCCATATTTTTTAGCCGGTACGGGGGCAGATGACAGCCAGCGCAGCGATATTGATGTAACGAGCTCGTGGCGGTTGCAAAAAGTTTCTTATACTCCAAGGAGAAGAATGTCAACTTCATAGAAAAAAAAATCTATGAACAAAATTAGTTTGGAGGTGCTGCCATCTTATTTTATCCCAAGCCAACTTGTGTGAGGTGGAAAATTTGAATCGCCTACTATTCACTTGTATTTTGAATTTATTGATAGGCGCACCCAGACAGTGAGTGAGTGTAGAGAGAGACAAAGTCGATAAAAACAATTAATTTAGTTCTTCATAGTATTAAAAACAAGTATTCCTAAAATAAATAATGTACGTATCAATTAATAACCAAACGCAAATGACAAGACTTTACTACTTTTATAAGTGGAATACGACCCTTAACTTTACTTTTTGAATTTTATTATCTAAATAACACAAAATCTCTAAAAAACATAACGAAAAAGGTCAACTATGGTTTCTCTTCGATTTGTGTGTGCTAATGGGCGATTTTCTGAAAGCTCAGCCACTAGATGGCGCTGTCCCACCTATGCAGTTAGAAGGAACGGAACGTTATAAATTTTACTTTGACGCGACTTTTTTACGTAAAACGGAACGTCAGACAGATGTTATTTATTTACCTAAATCTTTAAATTTACCTATATCGTTTCCGTTCCTCACAGTAGTACTTATTTAATATATTATTAGTTTCCTTTGAGTTTTTAAAAAGTAATTAATTTAAATATGTTTCATACCAAAATAAACCATAGACATGTACATACTTATTCAACGCCATCTAGTGAAGCAATTGGAAGCTTTTTTTTTTTTAAATGGCCTCTCAGAAAATCGCTCATTACGTGAACAATTTGACAAATGACCCCGTCATGGCAAAATTTTGAGGAAGTTTTTGTTTCCAGGTGTTTGTAGGTTGCAGATATTTATCAAGATTAAAAAAAAGCAGACCGAATGTTCCTTATCAGCCTTATTACAAAAAAATGCTTTAAAACTGGTTTAAACTGAGACTAATAAATCTACGATTGTTACCGTACTAAAGTTAGTGCGGGTTTAAAATGTATATGAACTTCACACTTTGGATGCATACATAACTTTAAAACAATAACGAAACAAATGGTAACAAACCATATTACTGTTCTTTCTCTAAGTTTTAATCCCTTGAACGAGCACAAGTAATACTCTTAGCAAGTTTTATAATGATTAATCGGAATACTTTTTAACTAACCTGCATGAAACGGAACGGCTACGTGGCGCGACTCGACCAGGCGTTGGAATCACCCATAGAATAGGTCAACACTTAGTGATTACAGTAGTGGGGATGCCCCTTTGGCCATACATTGGCTATAACTACGACCGCCATTTTGTTGGGGTGCCCCTATTGGCTAAAATTATGGCTGTCACTTTTTTTCGAAATGACGTTTAGTTTTTGTGTTTTTTTTACTCATTTCGGTTTTCTTTGATTATTTAGTTAATTTTATAGTTTTCCCATGGTTTTTCCACTTTTTCGCAGATATTTCTGTACAGAAATATGGATACATTATTCGAAGATGCCCACGGTACGTAAGTAAATCTATTTACATAGTTTTTTGTATCAATTATTTATTACCTACATTAACTTAAATTTTCGTTTGTTGTTTTAGTTAATTCCAAGAGGCAACTTTCTATTTCATAACAAACCAAAACAAAAGAAAATATATTTTACAACTTAACCGGAGTAAGAAGATTCTCAAAGTTATGAATGAAAGGTAATGTTTGTTTATTTTTTATAAATGAATGTACTTACCTATGTTTATGTAATTTAAATATTGATTAGTTTTGTTGAAATCCATTCTAATTCGATTTAGAAGTGATATCATATGGTGATAATGATAAAGCACAGTAGATTACTTGGGATTAAATGCAAATAATCAGTTGTTACATTTAACTAGTTTCAATTTAGGGAAGTTGTTAATACCTACTAAGTCAAGAGAAAATTAGGTACAGTGATTCAATAAATTTGTCAAAACATTTAAAACTGACTTATCAGCAAATTCATATTTGTGACAAGCAGAACAGAATTATGACAAATAAACCAGTAGGAAAAGAAATGATTGTTGTCGGTACGAATGACGGTTTATTGTGATTGTCTTACATCTATGTTATTACTGCTACTATCTTAGATCTTAATTAAGTATATAATTTATACTATACACATACACTCAGTCCATGTACACTCGACAGCATATCAGGTTAAACAGTTGAACTGCGATAACAGCTTTTATTACGTAGGGCATAAAGGCGGTCTCAAGGTCAACATGTATAGTCTGATGTGCCACCGTGTGTACAAAGCTTATCTACTTATTAACTATTATCTAGAAACGTTGATATCTATAACTTAATTATAAGTACATTCAACAGCACATCAAGTTAAACAGTTGAACTGCGATAACAGCTTTTATTACATAAGGCATACAGGCGGTCTCAAGGTCAACATGTATAGTCAGATGTGCTGCCGTGTGTAGGTACATACCAGCACAATAAACAATGTACTTTAGCCACGCAAGTACTCTTTCTTGATTTACAAACTGATCAGCTATCACTTATTTGTTTATAAAATGTTATGGCAGATTATAGTAACAATATGTAGAATCTATACTAACCAAATCTAATCTTTTCAGATAAGTTGAGTGTCAACGACGTCAATGGAGTGCTGCGAAGATGCCTGTGCCTGCCTATTCTTGCGGTTATAAATTATCAAAACAGACTTATAGTCTAAATTACTGCTGTTAGTAGTTATATTTATTTCATACTGTATTCAATGTTTAACTATTAAGCACCCAGTACAAGATGGCCGATCATGTTGGCCGACCATGATGGGCTATCGTGTACAGGGGCGGTTTGCGTTGCTCGCAGACGGCAATCACATGCAAACTGGCTCTGTACACGATGGCCCATCATGGTTGGTCAACATGCTATGGAATTGCGTAAAGTCCATCGTATTCATTTGACAGTTCATATTGTATCATAATAAATGTCATTCCATACAAATTGTAGCCGATTGAATACGATATGAACTGTCAAATTAATACGATTATCTTACGCAATTGCCCCCATGATCCGCCATCCTGTACTGGGGGCTTTAGGAGTTAGTTATTGTGTTTTGCATTGAAAGTGATACCTATTAACAGTAAATAAGGAAATGGCAGCTATACTGATTAACTACAAGGAAAATTAGCAATAGCGTTTGTGCGTAAAAACTATTTGCAAGCAGTTTAATTTTTCTTTTATTGGTTGTTAAAGTGTTTATATTTCTTGGTTTATTCATAAAGTCAATTTAGTAAGTAATAATTTAATTACTCTCGTTCTTTGCCTTGTATAAATCTTAACTTTCACTTCAGTACTTTGTATTTAATATAAAATTATAATGTAATAAATGCCTGTTTTATCAACTAAAAATAGTTTATTTTAATATTGAAAATAAGCAATGTTTAGTTTCTTGAATTCATATTTTTAACACTTATTTATGTAGCTTACTTATTTTTACCATTATCTTTATTTTATATAAATTAATAAATAGCCATGAAGTGGGTTTTTGACATTACAATTAAACAGCAATTAAGAAAATTAACAAATTGTCATAATATCAATTCAAAATTTTATTAGGAAAATAAGAGCTTTAAGCGCCGTCTCATAAGAGTTGCACACAATAGATAGGTATACCTACTTAGATGTGCATTGAAGCTATGCTATTTTGAATAAGAATTGCTAAATAAATAGGTTAATAATATGGTTTATTTATTCAGTAATTCTGAAACTAGAGTTTGTCTGTTATAGAGTATTGCTAACAAATGATAACAGATGGGCTTTTATTGAAATTTATAACTTAAACTTCTATCGATTAGGTTAAAAATAAAAAAGATACCTATGTACTTGTTCGACAGAAATGATTAGAAATAAGCAATAATGAAACTGTTCAAATAAAATAAAATTCCTTTATTTCAGACCATTTATTTGCTTACTGACTGACTATTTTAAAATTAAAAAAGTAAATTAAAATATGTACTTATGTTAACACAAAGTTTCACCTTGCAAAATATGGAGAGACTTACTTCTATGGACTGACTCCTCTCTCCTCAGAATGCCTTTGGAATAAGAATAAGACTTTTTCCACATTAAAGCATAGAAGTCATCGATGCTAGCATCGGCGAACATGCCAGATGCACTACAGATTACAGATTTAAAGATGTGATTGTATAACACACGCAGGGCATTGTAGGAAAGCTGCATAAAGTTTGACCACAGACTACTGGTATAAAAATTTTGACAATAGCCTTTTAGTAAAGTTAAATTTACTTACCACTGACCGACAAAGCCCTGCGTCCCTATCCATCTATATCAGAATAAATAAATTGTCATACACTGTTTCAGTTACAATATGCCCAAGGTATTTAAACTGACTTACACGGCCCAAAGGAACCCTGTTTAAAAGTAACGGGGGCATATTTTCAAGTCTCCTAATGTTACCCCTAAAGATCATGAATTCACTCTTTTTTCTTGTTGTACCTTAGGCTGTGCTTGCATTATATAATCCTCGCTGGAGCTTTTTGAGGCCACCCAGCGATAGGCTGAGCAGCACAGCACCATGTCATCAGCATAACTGATATTATTCACACCGAGTAGTCCCAGTGTAGTTTTGTCTTAGAGCCATCAGTAAAAGCCTCATCCTTGAAGTGTTTCTGGCACAACATATGTAGGTACTTTCTCTCTGGGAATATCTAATATTGCACCCCCATAGTCCACACCTGAAAATACATTAAGCGGAACAATTTGATATTGTCCTGGGCAAACGAGCGACTGCACTTAATAAACTTTCTCCTGTTATATCTCACAAGGTGTAGGGCAGGCGTTGGAATCACCCATAGAATAGGTCAAAACTTAGTGGCCGGTAGCCCCGATACCCATTCATTGGCTATAATTAATACCGCCATTTTGTTGGGTTGCCCCCATTGGCTAAAATTAAGGGCTGTCACTTTTTCAAGAATTTGAAGATGACGTTTATTTAGTTTGAGTTTTTTTACTCATTTCGGTTTTCTAGTATTCTTTAGATGTTTTTCCACATTTCTCAGATATTTCTTTACAGAAATATGGATACATTATTCGAAGATGCCTTCGGTACACGTAAGTTAATCTATTTACGTAGTTTTATGTATCAATTATTTATTACATTAACCTGAGTTTTGTTGTTTTAGGTAATTCCAAGAGGCAACTTTGTACCTATTTCTTAAAACTAACCAAAACAAAAGAAAATACAGTTCACAACTTAACCAGAGTAAAGAAGATTCGGTTTCTCAGAAAGTTATGAAATTTATCAAAGGCTAAAGAGTCGCAATAGTTTTTAAAAGTGCGTCATGCCTGGCACCACGGAGGCCTCTTTAACCAAAGTTAAACTGTGGGAAAACTCTGCTACCCTTCCACACCCATATGTACTCATCCAGGAAAAGCTCCCTCCTGGCCTTGGACTTCCCAGATCATTATGGAGATCTTTAAATAGTCTCCGTACCCAAGTTGGTCGAAGTAAAGACAACCTGTCCAGGTGGGGCTTCACCAGTAACACGAATCTCGCGTGCAGTTGTGGTTACACTCCACAGACCATGGCCCACCTCATTGATTGCTCTGCATGCCCGGACACCTGCACGCGTGAGGACCTCATGTTGCCTGCAGATAACGCGGTGAGAGTGGCACAGTTTTGGGGCAACAACATAAATGATTTTGTACTTGTCATTGACATGTTGAAGAAGAAGTTATGAATGAAAGGTAGGTAATGATTGTTTATTCTTTTAATATGAATGTAAGTAGGTAGGTATGTGTAATTAATTATTGATTAGTTTTGTTAAAAAAAACCTTCCTAATACCTTATTTCAATATACATTTAGAAGTGATATCATATGGTACTAATGATAAAGGACAGTAGATTACTTGGGATTAAATTTTAATAATCAGTTGTCACATTTAACAAGTTTCAATTTAGTGAAGTTGTTAATACCAAGTCAAGAGAAAATAACAGTGTTAGTAATTCAATAACTTTGTCAAAACATTTAAAATGCCTTATCATCAAATTCATATTTCTGATTCTGACAAACAGAACAGAATTATAACAAATGTACCGGTGGGATAATATATTATTGTTGTCGGTACGAATGATGGTTTATTGTGATTGTCTTATGACTATGTTATATATAACTGTTACTGCTACCTACTATCTTAGATCTTACTTAATTATATATACTACCTCTCATCAGTCTATGTACAAAGCTTATCTGCCTAATAACTGTTATTAACTATAAACATTGATTATCTATAACTTGTGCATAGCGGCACAACAAACAAAATGTGCTTTATACACACTACTCTTTCTTGATTTACAAACTTTTCAGTTCAACTATCACTTATTTGTTTATAAAAAGTTTTGGCAGATTATAGTAACAATATGTAGAATCTATACTAACTAACCAAATCTAATCTTTTCAGATAACTTGAGTCTCAACGAGGTTCGTGGAGTGCTGCGAAGATGCCCGTGTCTGCCTATTCTTGCGGTAATAAGTTATCAAATCAGAATTATGGTGCAAATTACTGCTGTTAGTTGCTATATTGATTACTTACGGCATTAAATGTTTAACTATTAGAATTAGGTTATTGCGTCTTGCATTGAAAGTGATATTAACAGTAAATAATGAAATGGCAGATACTAAATAAAACTACTAGGAAAAATAGCATTAGCATTTGTGCGTAAAAAATATTTGCAAGCAGTTTAATTTTTCTTGTGGCTGATAAAGTATTTATATTTCTTAGTTTATCTATGAAGTCAATTTAGTAAGTAATTTCATTACTCTCATTCTTTGTCTTGTATAAATCTCAACTTATACTTATGTACTTTGTATTTGATAAAATTATAATGTGAAGTAATAAATGCCTTCTTCCATCAAATGTGTTTTTATTTGAGCAGAATTTAAAATAATATATTACTAGGGTTGTACCAAACGTCGATGATTTGCACAACTATCGATATCGAATCAAGGGTGTCGATAGTTCTGGCAGCACTATGTTGTCAAACTCTAATCGGGGTCCGTCATTCACTAACAAACGGCCGCTATAAGGCTTGATTCCTATCTGTACTAGTCTATATAATTTGTGGTGTAGGGTGGTGTAGGTACTACAAAGTAGAATCAGAGTCATTATCACACAGTTGGAATCAAAATTTACTGTACAGTTGTAAAACATGAACGGAGGAACCGAAAAAATTGTCAATGTTATGTAAAATTACAAATGTCACAACGAAATTGAACAAAACATTGAACGAACGAAGTGGAAATCAAATAGATAGAAAGATAGAACGCCATATTGTCCCCGCACTGTGTTTTCAAAGTAGAAGAAATTTG
>OX453296.1:67369159-67382159 GCA_949710035.1 Crambus lathoniellus
CCTCGTTTATGGGGGATAATTGCAAACCCCAATCCCCAGCACGAAGGAGTTTCAACGGGTTGCCCGGGCCTCTAGGCCAGGGAGAACATGCTGATTCCTTCAGTGTAGCGCGCGTGCGGCCCAGGACATCTAAGGGCATCACAGACCTGTTATTGCTCAATCTCGTGCGGCTCGAAGCCGCCGGTCCCTCTAAGAAGAATTTTAATACGTCGCCAGTGAGTTGCGTGACAGAGCCACGCACACCTAAATGACGACGCCTATTTAGCAGGCTAGAGTCTCGTTCGTTACCGGAATTAACCAGACAAATCGCTCCACCAACTAAGAACGGCCATGCACCACCACCCACCGAATCAAGAAAGAGCTGTTAATCTGTCAATCCTTCCGGTGTCCGGGCCTGGTGAGATTTCCCGTGTTGAGTCAAATTAAGCCGCAGGCTCCACTCCTGGTGGTGCCCTTCCGTCAATTCCTTTAAGTTTCAGCTTTGCAACCATACTCCCCCCGGAGTCCAAAATCTTTGGTTTCCCGGAAGCTGCCCGCCGAGCCATTGTAGTAACGTCGGCGGATCGCTAGATGACATATTTACGGTTAGAACTAGGGCGGTATCTAATCGCCTTCGAACCTCTAACTTTCGTTCTTGATTGATGAAAACACCTTTGGCAAATGCTTTCGCTGATGTTCGTCTTGCGACGATCCAAGAATTTCACCTCTAACGTCGCAATACGAATGCCCCCAGTTATCCCTATTAATCATTACCTCGGAGTTCTGAAAACCAACAAAATAGAACCGAGATCATATTCTATTATTCCATGCACGAAATATTCAAGCAGCATTTTTAGCCCGCTTTGAGCACTCTAATTTGTTCAAAGTAAAATTGTCGGCCCATCTCGACACTCACTGAAGAGCACCGCGATAGGATTTTGATATTGAACCGACGTGTTACCGCCGGCTCACCGACGATATGCTCCGCAAACGTGTCAGTATCACCGCGGATGCGGTGCACCGACAGCGCGGCGCACAAATGCAACTACGAGCTTTTTAACCGCAACAATTTTAGTATACGCTATTGGAGCTGGAATTACCGCGGCTGCTGGCACCAGACTTGCCCTCCAATTGTTCCTCGTTAAAATATTTAAAGTGTACTCATTCCGATTACGAGGCCTCGTAAGAGTCCCGTATCGTTATTTTTCGTCACTACCTCCCCGTGCCGGGAGTGGGTAATTTGCGCGCCTGCTGCCTTCCTTGGATGTGGTAGCCGTTTCTCAGGCTCCCTCTCCGGAATCGAACCCTGATTCCCCGTTACCCGTGACAACCATGGTAGTCGCAGAAACTACCATCGAAAGTTGATAAGGCAGACATTTGAAAGATACGTCGCCGGTGCTGGACCGTGCGATCGGCAAAAGTTATCCAGATTCATCAAAATTAACGACTTCGGACGCGAGGCCCTCCGTCGATTGGTTTTGATCTAATAAAAGCACTCATCCCATCACTGGTCAGAGTTCTGATTGCATGTATTAGCTCTAGAATTACCACAGTTATCCAAGTAACTGAGTAAGATCTAAGGAACCAAAACTGATATATTGAGCCATTCGCGGTATCGCCTTAATACGGCTTGCACTGAGACATGCATGGCTTAATCTTTGAGACAAGCATATAACTACTGGCAGGATCAACCAGGGAGCTTTCATTCGTCTTTCGACTGCGCGATAGCGCGAGCTCGCGAGAGAGAGCACGCAGCAAATCAGCGTCCCCGCCGGACGTTGAACCGTCCTAGGCGAGGAGTGACTTAACTTGGCAGCGGCTACACACAGCACGAGACACACATCACCTTATTATTTTTTGTTTTTTTTTTTTTTTTTAAAGAATGAATTAACACTCTCCTCGGTGACATGTGTACGTGTTGTGTGCGTCTCTGTGTGTGACAATGGCGAGGTCGGTTGTAGGCACAAAACAACAGATGAATGCAACGTTACATTACATTAACTTTTTTTTTTTCCGGCCAACCGACCACACCAGAAGAAGCGCCGGAGCGCCCACACTGAACGTTCGCATAGAATCACTATTCACATTGTATAGTTTTTCTAACACTGAACGTAAAACATAAACGTAATAGAGCCCGGTACAAGAGAGGCTCCACCCGTTTCATGTATAATCACACTAAGACTTTCGTCTCAGGTGAGCTACGAGATATGACCACATTGGAATATTCTCGCTTTGCTATGACCGCTTTTACGTACACAGTATTTCATGTGTTCGTCGATCTAAAATTACAATGAACAGCACAAAATGGTGTGTGTGTGCGATACACTACACCACTCCACAACCGTGATCGCTATTGCGTAGAAGTTTGCCACCCCACCGCGCGCCGTACTAAAACTTATGCCCGTACTAAAACGAACAATGTTCAGCTACGCGACAGACGGCCGTTTTCACTAGCAACTGGAAACACGATTAAGTGTGAGCGCCCGGCGCTCAAAATACGTCTTTTTCTAGTTTATATTGAACGGGTTAATAATAACGATAGTAAAAAAAAAAAAAAAAAAAAAAAAAAAAAAAAAAAAAAAAATTAAAAAAAAAAAAAAAAAAAACTACTCGTGCTCTAAATTGACATGGTTAATAAATAAATAAATATTATTTAAATAAATAAATAAATAAATAAAAATAAAAAAAAAAAATAAAAAAAAAATAATTGGTAAGTAATGATTCAATTTCTCATAGAAGTAAGGCAGCATTCCACTTTGGCGCCATTCGACCGGGCGGGCGTCAAAGAGTTGTGAAAAAACTTAACTAACATAGTGAACACGCCCGGCGACAATTGTACGGGTACGCAAAATATAAATAAGGCAGCATTTCAGTTTGGCACCATTCGGCCGGGCGGGCGTCGAAGAGTTGTGAAAAAACTTAACTAACATAGTGAACACGCCCGGCGACAATTGTACGGGTACGCAAAATATAAATAAGGCAGCATTTCAGTTTGGCACCATTCGGCCGGGCGGGCGTCGAAGAGTTGTGAAAAAACTTAACTAACATAGTGAACACGCCCGGCGACAATTGTACGGGTACGCAAAATATAAATAAGGCAGCATTTCAGTTTGGCACCATTCGGCCGGGCGGGCGTCGAAGAGTTGTGAAAAAACTTAACTAACATAGTGAACACGCCCGGCGACAATTGTACGGGTACGCAAAATATAAATAAGGCAGCATTTCAGTTTGGCACCATTCGGCCGGGCGGGCGTCGAAGAGTTGTGAAAAAACTTAACTAACATAGTGAACACGCCCGGCGACAATTGTACGGGTACGCAAAATATAAATAAGGCAGCATTTCAGTTTGGCACCATTCGGCCGGGCGGGCGTCGAAGAGTTGTGAAAAAACTTAATTAACATACCCAGTGAACACGTCCGGCGACAATTGTACGGGTCGCCAATTGTTCGATTGATGTCGAACGATTGTTCTCTTCATCTCCAACTGAACTAGTACTGCAGGCAGGGCTGCCGAAATATCACTGGAAAGTAGAGTTAACCATTTTTTATTTAATATTGTGTTAGCATTATCATCTAAGAGCATAGTGAACCTAAATCATACGGTAATTCGACAATATTAATTTGCTTTATTGCAAGCCACATGTATATGTAGTAGGTAAAACCTATAGTTTTACAAAGGGTAGGTACTTAAATCGAATGGGTTACTCCATCCAGGTCGCATATTCGTAAATACCCGACGCGTTAAGATGTATGCCCGAAGTTACTTAGCAAATAGCGGACGTGTCGGACTAAAGTTTAGGGTACCTAATAATTACAATAATATACATACTATATTTCTACCTAACTGAGTATACTGTCGGCAAACGAAACAAGGAAACAAAAAACGAGTTTGCCATAAAGTCCTGTAGGTCACGTGATAGGTTAGAAATTTAAGGCGATCGCGAAGCGCAGCGAAGCGATCGCCTTAAATTTCGTGGTTATTTTTTTTTTCACACCACAGTACTACTTGTTGTTTATAGAAACGTATCTACTGAAATTACATTATCCCTGCGATAATACAACATACCTACATACATAAATCACTACAACCATTAGAAAGTTGAATGAAACAATACTGATTGACATTATAGTAGGTAAATAGCAGACGCGTCGTCTCGTCTCGTCACGCACGGCACGGCACGGCACGGCACGGCACGACACGACACGACACGACACGACACGACACGACACGACACGACACGACACGACACGACACGACACGACTCGACACGACACGACACGTCGAGTATATATATATATATATATATATATATATATACATATATCGACATATATATATATATATATATATATGTCGTAGGTATATTGTCAAAGCCGTGATATAATAATTCCACTAGTGAAATTATAATTTCTCGTTAAATTATGAACGGCTGCGAGCTCACGAATTTGCCTCGTAAAAGTCCTGTACTCCTCGGAAGTCCTGTAGAACACGTGATAGGTTAGAAATTTAAGGCGATCGCGAAGCGCAGCGAAGCGATTGCCTTAAATTTCGTGGTTATTTTTTTTTTTTTGTGAAACAATCCATAAGTTGTATTGATAAAAAAAAAAATAACCACGAAATTTAAGGCGATCGCTTCGCTGCGCTTCGCGATCGCCTTAAATTTCTAACCTATCACGTGTTCTATATGACTTCCGAGGCTCGCAGCCGTGTGCATACTGTTTCGTACTGTCTATTCATAATTTAACGAGAAATTATAATTTCACCAGCGGAATTATAATATCACGACTTTGACAATATACCTACGGCATATATACCAAGCTGAAATTTATTTATTCAATTTATGCGTATTTACGAATATGGCACCAGGACAGGCCAATTTAAACAGTATTAGGTATTTGCATAGTTTTAATACCTACCTACCTACACTGCTTTCTGCGACAGAGGCCGGGTCGGGTTCGATTCCCGAACAAGACAAATATTTATGTGCATTCATGAACATGTCTATTTTGTCTTGGTCTGGATGTTTTCTATGTATAAAATCATATATTTATCCGTTATCTAGTTCCCATAACACAGTTTCTTAACGAAAACTACTTATGAGCTAGATAATTGGTGTGATTGTAAGAATTTTTTTTAATTTAATAACAAAATAAATACCCGAGTGTCTCGTACTCGTCGATATCTTGGTTTAACTTAGATACTGGCGGCGCAGGCTGCGGTAGACCCCACTCTTCACTTCACTTTACACGCCTGATAAACCTTTAATAAAAAAAATAAAACGATTGAAAATGTTATAAATTTAATGTTTGTTTGAATTTGTTTTCTCCAAAGAAGAAAAGAAAGTATACATAGGTTGGTACATCTTTTGTGAAAGTGGTTTAATAAAAAATTTCAAATTGTTTGTGCACTGTTTTTAGCTCCACCTGTCGGCTTGTGCGCGATAATATGAAAAATGTGCGATAGATGGCGCTGTCCGTGTTATTTATTAGTTTCAACGCTTGCTTGTTCCCGAAAAAAGTTAGTATTAAAATATATTGATAATAATTATGTTAAAATACATAGGTACCTACGTAGTTCGATCTAGGTGCGACGGTTTCACGATCACGGCTCGGGGGCAGCTCGTACCTGGGCCCGGTCACCGTCACCACCGCCATCGCCACCAAAACGCCCGAAACTCGTGCAACCTTAAAAAATAAATAGGTATAGATTTTAATTTATAAAGCACTCAAAACACTTTCAAAATTTAAAAAATATTTATTTTTTTACTTACACATACTGGTTGGTGCTCGCTCGTCTATCCATAACTTCAACTTTGTCTCCAACAACTCCTGTCTGCCTCCTGTCTCCAACCTGGAATGTAAATTATCAAAAAAACTTTTTATAAAATACTAGCTGACCCGACGCGACTTTGTTCGCATGGCCCTAAACATGTAAATCTAAACCATTCTCGAATCCACCTGAAGACGCATAAAAAATTTCATTAAAATAGGTCCAGCCGTTTAGGAGGAGTACAGTTACAACGAAAAGTGACATTGATTTTTATATATATAGATAAACAATAAAAAGAAATGAAGTAAGTACATATAACTTTACATTTGGTACTTTATTTTTTTACAAGTTTTTGAGGTAACAATGTAAAAAAAAAAAAAAAAAAAAAAACACCAACATCACGCGGTGTTCCCAGGCGGTCACCCATCCAAGTACTGACCGCGCCCGACGTTGCTTAACTTCGGTGATCGGACGAGAACCGGTGCACTCAACATGGTATGGACGTTGGTGACATCTTATTTTAAAATTTGCATGATACGTTTAGCAAGGCGGCAAAGAGTTAAGTAGCGAGTCTATAGAAAAAAAAACATAATTTTTAAGTATGAAATGAAAATAATTAAAATTTATAATTTATAAATGGCCGAGTTAGCTAGCTAGCTAGGTAGGTAGGTAGGTAGGTAGGTAGATAGGTAGGTAGGTAGGTAGGTAGGTAGGTAGGTAGGTAGGTAGGTAGGTAGGTAGGTAGGTAGGTAGGTAGGTAGGTAGGTAGGTACGTAGGTAGGTGGAATACCTAGTGACTTCAGCAACTTCTTCGACAAGATTTCCTGTTTAGTAAATCAGAATTATTAGTAGGTATGTACAAGACAATGCTGCTCTATTTTATTTACAAGCTTTAACTTGCAGTGTATTTTAGAAACTTTTTATTAACTTCCATGTTAGATTATATGGCATGTTAGTTAGTTATTGGGGGACAAATCTTGCAAGCTTAATTTGACCCACTTCCCAGTGTCCAATGGAGCTGAAATTTTGTACCTATACAGGTTTGGTTTAGATGACATTACAATATTAAAGTACAATCAGCAAAAATGCAATTTTTACTAAAAAACTTATATCTGACCGTTCCGGTCAGATCTTGCAAGCTAAATTTTACCAGTTTTGCAGTGTTCGATTGAGCTGAAATTGTACCTACTTTATTTAGTGATTCATCAGTTAATGAATAAATTCAAATTGAGCTGTTTTTACCACACTTTTATTAGCTTCACTTGTAACTAAGTCACAATGTAAGAAAATCTTGGAATTCAATTTTAACCTACTTTTAATTGTCGTATTGATCTGAAACTTTGCAAGTCTATATGAATCTGATGACAATACAATAATTTGCTACTATCGAGCTGATCTGATGATGGAGTCAAGAGGTGGGCAATAGAACTCTTCAATGGCTGCTAGGAAACCCCTCGAGTTTAGACTCATTTGTTTTGTTCTGATGAGACCTATTCGGTACACTTAGTGGTGAAGGTCTGATGATGGAGCAGGGAGGAAGCCAGTGGCACTCCTTTATCACCAATAGGAAACACCTCGAGTTCTGGCTCATTTGTTTCGTTCTGATTAGACCTATTCGCTACACTTGGTGGTGAGGGTCTGATGATGGAGCAGGGAGGAAGCCAGTGGCACTCTTTAATGGCCAATAGGAAACCCTTTGAGTCTGACTCATTTGTTTCGTTCTAGTGAGACCTGTTCGTTACACTTGGTGATGAGGGTCTGATGATGGAGCAGGGAGAAAGCCAGTGACACTCCTTAATGGCCAATAGGAAACCCTTC
Organism: Crambus lathoniellus; assembly: GCA_949710035.1. NCBI lineage: Eukaryota > Metazoa > Arthropoda > Insecta > Lepidoptera > Crambidae > Crambus > Crambus lathoniellus. The sequence continues at coordinate 67,376,727 of OX453296.1, forward strand.
GAGTTCTGGCTCATTTGTTTCTTTCTAATGAAACCTATTCGTTACACTTGGTGGTGAGGGTCTGATGATGGAGACGGGAGGAAGCCAGTGGCACTTCTTAATGACCACTAGGAAACCCATCGAGTTTAGGCTCATTCGTTTCGTTCTGATGAGACCCATTCGCTACACTTGGTGGTGAGGGTCTGATGATGGAGCAGGGAGGAAGCCAGTGACACTTTTTAGTGACCACTAGGAAACTCCTCGAGTTTGGGCTCATTTGTTTCATTCAGATGAGACCTATTCGCTACACTTGGTGGTGAGGGTCTGATGATGGAGCAGGGAGGAAGCCAGTAGCACTCGTTAATGACCACTAGGAAACCCCTCGAGTTAGAGCTTATTTGTTTCATTCAGATGAGACCTATTCGCTACACTTGGTGGTGAGGGTCTTATGTTATGTTGGAACAGGGAGGAATAAATTAGTCTTATACTTTATTATATGTACCTAATTATGTAATTTATTACATCTTATTAAGGAAGCTAGTGGCATTAATTAATGTTAATTGGGTTTGCCATTTGTTAAACTAAAAAGAAAGAAATAAATATATAGTTTAAAAAACTGAACAAACACACTTTTAATAGTAACAGACAATAACCGTCTATTCAGTAACTGAAATTAAAAAGCGTGGTGCGCCATTTGCAAAGCATGAATTTCAAGAACTTAATATTGACAACGCGCACCACGCTTTTTAATTTCAGTTACTGAATAGACGGTTATTGTCTGTTACTATTAAAAGTGTGTTTGTTTAGTTTTTTAAACTATATATTTTTTTAGCTTGTAAACATAAAAAATATTACTTTATTTGCTAAGCTAATTTCTCATAATCGGTACCAGCTATAAAGGATAAGGCCTTCCGTTAGGTGTAAGTACATACCTACTGTTATATTTCTCTCTCCCGGCTAAGTAAGTACATAGGTACTTACTTGTTTGCAAAAGTATATTATTATGTGTCCCAGCCAAGTAATTTCAGCCAAATCCGTTCAGCCGTTTTTGCGTGATTGACACAGACAGAACACAATTACTCCTAGCAGAGGTGATTGAGTAACCTCAAACATCCAAACATAATAATAACCTTTCATTAGTAGGCTATACGATTTAAAAGTACTTACATACCATCAATATCACTGTCGAGGCACCACACAAAACTTCTAACAAACTAATAGGAGTCTTACAAGAGTTTTGTTTAGTATTTTGCACGGCTCAAACAAAAGCAATGATGGCGGATCAAATGCAGATTGCACACACACAATCAGGGTTGCCAACTCAATACCACAAATTGGTGCTAAACGACATCTAAAATAGTGCTAGATAAGTATCAATTTCCAAAAATAGTGCTAGATAATTTTAAAATATCATAAAATGATAAAAAAAGATTTTTTTATTGTGAATGAGGCTTATTTCGATTTTATGCGTTTTTTTTTTCGCGTTTTGAATGACGCTTATTTTTGCATTCATTTCTGTTTTGCAAAATATACACAATACACATTGCTTTCATTCAAGCTATTACCGAGTGGTCTAGCTAAGTTATTTCTTGTATTTCGGATCGAACGATCCGATCCCACTCTTTTCTGAAACATTGAGCATACCTGACTTTTTTGCTTAAAGGAATATCCATCTTGGTAACTCACCCACCCCACCACGCACTAAACTTTTTCGTCCGTTTTAAAGAAGCAAATCACCAATCAACAAACAAGACAAATAAAGACTTAAGTACCTAACTAGGTATCCTAAAGAAGTCAAATTATATCAGATTTCCGTTGCATAAAGCGTCTTGTTACTGACCGCGTCACTGCCTTTTGTTCAGGTAACCAGAAAATAATCATCATGAGTAGGTACTATTTAGTGCTAGATTTGGTGCTAGGTGCTGTATGTCATTGTTTCGTGCTGGACCTATGAAAATAGTGCTAAATCTAGCACCGAAAGTGCTAAGTTGGCAACACTGCACACAATGAAAGAATTGGAACAAACAAACGAAAAACGAATCCTTTTAATGAAAATCACGCTCACACATGATTAATAATACAAATATTAAGTTATCTTACGAATTATATTAAAATACGGCTACCATATTTGTTTATGTTACATAAAACAGCATTAAAACTAGTTATTTACATTGAATGAAAGACACTTAAGTATAAGTAATATCCGTATCCGTAAAATAGTTGCTTCAAGATGGCCTTTTTTTATTTAGATACGTCATTTTCTTAGTGCAGGCGTAGGTTAGACATTATGAAGCCATATTTATTAAAAAAAAATCTTGAATAATATTATTAAGAATGCAGGCAGGCAATGAATAAAATACTCAACTCACACACTTAGTTTCACTTTTATTTGTCAGAAGGGGGGGGGCTACCGGCTAAAAAATCTGGATATGGGTATGGGCTACCCGACGTCACAAAACAAGGAACTGATAGCGGCTATTTTCTTAATAAAATTGACTTGACTTAAAGTTTCCAAAAACGTATGAAGTTCATACCCATAAAGTTACGCGGTAGCCCCCCAGTAATGCTAAAAACTTAAAACATAATACTTTATTATACTTACCTACTTAATGAATATTTGCATGCCTATTTAGTTAGCAACGTTCAACAGAACAAAGCAGCAAAAATCTATCAAGATATGGAATTCAAATGACAGTTGAAGCCCATACCCATATCCATATTTCTTAGCCGGTCGACCCCCTGACCTTAAAAACGAGCTACGATTGTTTTTGAATCACTCTTATTTTATTGTCAGCGCCATCTGGCTAGACGTCAATTCTTTTTTTTTTTTTCAATGGCTGTCAGAAAATCTCTCATTGTTCTCCAGAATAAGTGAAGTGAGTGACAGACAGACAGACAGACAGACAGACAGACAGACAGACAGACAGACAGACAGACAGACAGACAGACAGACAGACAGACAGACAGACAGACAGACAGACAGACAGACAGACAGACAGACAGACAGACAGCCAGCCAGCCAGCCAGCCAGCCAGCCAGCCAGCCAGCCAGCCAGCCAGGGGGGCTACCGCGTAACTTTATGGGTATGACCTTCATACGTTTTTGGGAACTTTAAGTCAATTTTATACAGAAAATAGACGCTATCAGTTCCTTGTTTTGTGACGTCGGGTTTAACGATAACTAGCTAGCAACGTTCAACAGAACAAAGCAGCAAATATCTATCAAGATAAGGAATTCAAATGACAGTTGAAGCCCATACCCATATCCGGATTTCTTAGCCGGTAGCCCCCCAGGGGGGCTACCGGCAAAAAAAAATATGGATATGGATTTGGGCTTCATTTGATACTTGAAGCCCATATTATGCCCATATATAAGGACAAAATATGAACTTTAAATGTCAAAAATGAAGCCCATGTCCATACCCATATTTTTTAGCCGGTACGGGGGCAGATGACAGCCAGCGCAGCGATATTGATGTAACGAGCTCGTGGCGGTTGCAAAAAGTTTCTTATACTCCAAGGAGAAGAATGTCAACTTCATAGAAAAAAAAATCTATGAACAAAATTAGTTTGGAGGTGCTGCCATCTTATTTTATCCCAAGCCAACTTGTGTGAGGTGGAAAATTTGAATCGCCTACTATTCACTTGTATTTTGAATTTATTGATAGGCGCACCCAGACAGTGAGTGAGTGTAGAGAGAGACAAAGTCGATAAAAACAATTAATTTAGTTCTTCATAGTATTAAAAACAAGTATTCCTAAAATAAATAATGTACGTATCAATTAATAACCAAACGCAAATGACAAGACTTTACTACTTTTATAAGTGGAATACGACCCTTAACTTTACTTTTTGAATTTTATTATCTAAATAACACAAAATCTCTAAAAAACATAACGAAAAAGGTCAACTATGGTTTCTCTTCGATTTGTGTGTGCTAATGGGCGATTTTCTGAAAGCTCAGCCACTAGATGGCGCTGTCCCACCTATGCAGTTAGAAGGAACGGAACGTTATAAATTTTACTTTGACGCGACTTTTTTACGTAAAACGGAACGTCAGACAGATGTTATTTATTTACCTAAATCTTTAAATTTACCTATTTCGTTTCCGTTCCTCACAGTAGTACTTATTTAATATATTATTAGTTTCCTTTGAGTTTTTAAAAAGTAATTAATTTAAATATGTTTCATACCAAAATAAACCATAGACATGTACATACTTATTCAACGCCATCTAGTGAAGCAATTGGAAGCTTTTTTTTTTTTAAATGGCCTCTCAGAAAATCGCTCATTACGTGAACAATTTGACAAATGACCCCGTCATGGCAAAATTTTGAGGAAGTTTTTGTTTCCAGGTGTTTGTAGGTTGCAGATATTTATCAAGATTAAAAAAAAGCAGACCGAATGTTCCTTATCAGCCTTATTACAAAAAAATGCTTTAAAACTGGTTTAAACTGAGACTAATAAATCTACGATTGTTACCGTACTAAAGTTAGTGCGGGTTTAAAATGTATATGAACTTCACACTTTGGATGCATACATAACTTTAAAACAATAACGAAACAAATGGTAACAAACCATATTACTGTTCTTTCTCTAAGTTTTAATCCCTTGAACGAGCACAAGTAATACTCTTAGCAAGTTTTATAATGATTAATCGGAATACTTTTTAACTAACCTGCATGAAACGGAACGGCTACGTGGCGCGACTCGACCAGGCGTTGGAATCACCCATAGAATAGGTCAACACTTAGTGATTACAGTAGTGGGGATGCCCCTTTGGCCATACATTGGCTATAACTACGACCGCCATTTTGTTGGGGTGCCCCTATTGGCTAAAATTATGGCTGTCACTTTTTTTCGAAATGACGTTTAGTTTTTGTGTTTTTTTTACTCATTTCGGTTTTCTTTGATTATTTAGTTAATTTTATAGTTTTCCCATGGTTTTTCCACTTTTTCGCAGATATTTCTGTACAGAAATATGGATACATTATTCGAAGATGCCCACGGTACGTAAGTAAATCTATTTACATAGTTTTTTGTATCAATTATTTATTACATTAACTTAAATTTTCGTTTGTTGTTTTAGTTAATTCCAAGAGGCAACTTTCTATTTCATAACAAACCAAAACAAAAGAAAATATATTTTACAACTTAACCGGAGTAAGAAGATTCGGGTTGGCATTAGTAATTCGCATCCTGAATTAGGAATTGATTAGGGTTGATTTTTATAGGGGTTGGTTACCCCTTTCAATTGACACCCCCCCCACCCCGCGGAAATGCGTGCTTTTTTTTTTACACGTGTTTGAAGTTACGTGTAACGGAACGTTATTTTACGTTATAGTAATAACTTTTAGGTTGTTTTATCCCTTATTTTTATTATTTAGTATTTATTTATTATTATTCTTCATAAATATATTGTAAAAACAATAAACAATAAACAAAATCAAAATAA
>OX453296.1:67382359-67429859 GCA_949710035.1 Crambus lathoniellus
CTAACCTAACCTAACCTAACCTAACCTAACCTAACCTAACCTAACCTAACCTAACCTAACCACCTAACCTAACCTAACCTAACTACCTAACCTAACCTAACCTAACCTAACCTAACCCTAACCTAACCTAACCTAACCTAACCTAACCTAACCTAACCTAACCTAACCTAACCTAACCTAACCTAACCTAACCTAACCTAACCTAACTAACCTAACCTAACCTAACCTAACCTAACCTAACCTAACCTAAACCTAACCTAACCTAACCTAACCTAACCTAACCTAACCTACCTAACCTAACCTAACCTAACCTAACCTAACCTAACCTAACCTAACCTAACCTAACCTAACCTAACCTAACCTAACCTAACCTAACCTAACCTAACCTAACCTAACCTAACTAACCTAACCTAACCTAACCTAACCTAACCTACCTAACCTAACCTAACCTAACCTAACCTAACCTAACCTAACCTAACCTAACCTAACTACCTAACCTAACCTAACCTAACCTAACCTAACCTAACCTAACCTAACCTAACCTAACCTAACCTAACCTAACCTAACCTAACCAGTCGTGCGCGGGCCGTCCTAGAGTGCGGCACGTTTTGACGGAGCTCCGCCGGTAGTTTAGTTTTTATCACTCCCGCTCCCGGCCGGGCGGGCGGGCGCGCCCTTTGTTATCCATTGTTTCCTTTGTTCTCGGTTCGGCGAGTCCGCGCTCCCACTCCCGGGCGGGCGCGCCCATTGTCTTTTCACACTTAGTGCGGTCGGCGTGGCGGCGGTCGCGCTCCCGCTCCCGGGCGGGCGTGCCTCCATTGTTCTCGACGCGGAGCGGGCGCGGCGTCTTCGTTGCCGTGGCAACGGGCGGGCGCGGTCGTACGACCTCCTCTTCGGTTGGGAGCGGGCGCGGCGTCTGTGTCGCCTTGGCAACGGGCGGGCGCGCTTGCGTGACCTTGCCTTCGGTGGTGTGCGTGTTGTTAGTCGGTGCAGTGGTGTGTGTGCGGGGCGTTGGCGCCTCGTGCCCGCGTTTGCGCTCCCGACTACGTAATCGCCCCTGGTCGAGCGGATTCTTGCTCCCGGGTGGGCGCGCACTGGGTGCCGACTTGGTGAGTGCTTGCTGCGGGACGAGCGTAGCCGTACCCTCGAGCATGCGCGTCTCCGCGTCCGCGGGGTAAGTCACCCTTTGTTTCCGGTTCATTGAACTTCCGCACCTGTCGCGGGAGCGTCTCTGCGCCCATAAAACACTGTATCTGCTCTGTTTGTGAGTACCCTTGTTCGTACTGCGGGCGTGCCGTTGCTCCCGGTAGGTAGGTTCCCGTCTCTGGGCGGGCGCTTCCCTGCTCCCTTTACTACAGCGCACTCACATCCCCTTTCTTTGTCTCCATTATGACCACCCAAAGGTCTCCGGTGCCAGGCAACGCCTGACCCGGGCCAACTCTAGAAACTTCACAGACAATGTTGCACGCGAACCCCCCCCCACTATCACATCCCCCAATAGATTCGACATCCTGAGCACCATCCCTCAAGAGGACACAGACGCCGGCGCCACCAGCTCCCATGCGGGGGTCAACCCGGCGGGCGCCCCTCCGCGGAGCGGCTCTCCGACCTACGCCGGTGGCGACTGCGGAGAACCCGCCCAATGGAACCAGACCAACACCGACATTGTCCAGGGAGCTAAAAGGGCCGCCGACGAGATCGTCACATACGCTAGCAAAATCAAGGACGCCCTGAGGGTTGACCCCAACAGCAGGAACAGGTCAGTAAGAAAAGAACACAAACTTACAATCAACCACTATTGCGACATGATTATTGATAGGGTCCAGGGGGGTTCCCCTAACACTCGTGCGAGAAGGAGACTCCTATCCCAGTGGTCCCCCTCGGCACCTATACGAACTTAAACATCTCTTGCGGCTCCATCCGTGCGGTGCGACTCTCCCCCACTACCACCCATGGACACCCAATTATCACAGGCCCCAGACAATTTGGGTTCCCACTTTGAAGACTTGCGGCGCGAAATCGGCGACATTAAAACCACACTCAAATCACTCGAGGAGAAGTTTGCGTCACTCCCCCTTTCTCTCACCCCCCCTCCGCCTCCCTTGGAGGACCGTGCTGAATTCAGTGCGGCCATCCAGAAGGTCTCGGACACATACGACCTCCTGCAGCGCAATTTGGCGCGGGCGGCGGAGGACGGGGGTGGTGAGCCGGGGAGGCCGGTTATTAACGTGTCGAGACCTCCCCCCGCGCACAATGGAATAAGATCATACGCTTCAGTCTTGGCCGACGCCCCCCTCCCGGCGCCTACCCTGCCGGCACTGGTCATCTCGGCGGGCCCCGGCACGGATGCCGCCCCGGATTCGATATTTGACACTCTTAAAAACGTACTTCAAACAACCCACAGAGATGGTATTCGCCCGGTCAGGGTAAACAAGCTCTCAAATGGCAAAGTAAAACTCACCTTTAACAGCCCAGAAAGTGCCACAGCCGCAGAGCGGAGGATCAGGGAGGCTCCCCCGTCCTCCGGTCTGCGCGCGGAAAAAGAACGTAAGCTCTACCCCATGATAATCATCAAAGGAATTCACAAATCCCACGAGGAGCGCAATCTCGTAGAATTGGTAACTAATCAAAATCTGGACACTAACATTTTTAATCCCAACGACATTAAGCTACTATTCACCAGACGAAACCGGAACCCTGACCTATACAATGCGGTCTTGAGAACTTCCCCCCAGGCGTGGCGGGCCCTTGTCGCCCTACACAAGGTAAACATCGGATTCTCCTTCGTGCACATCGAGGATTTCTCCCCCTTCAAACAATGCCGTAGATGCCACGGCTTCGGCCATACGGCGGGCACCTGCAAAGGCCAGGAATTGTGCTACCAGTGTGGCAGCCCTGAACATAGTGCCTCGGAGTGTGCGAGAGGGGAGGGCCCCCCGAGGTGCGTCAACTGCACTAGATTTAACACCACCAACGGCGGAAGGAGAGACAATTTTAAACCACTCAATACTAACCACTCTTCTTTTGATAGCAAATGCCCCAGAATGGAGGCGATGCGTGAACGTATTAAAGACAAAATAGATTATGGCCGATAACCACTCTGACGGCTCTTCTTTGTCCCTAACTCAAGTCGTTCAACAATCTTTCTCCATGATATCCCATCCCTTCATCCTAGTATCTATTTGTGTATTCCATTTATGATATTATACTGTAAATCTGCTGAGCTTTATTATAAAAACCAAAAAAACTCATGAGAACTTATATATTTTCACGGACCTGCAACCGGGCGGGCGCGCCCGCTCGACCGTTGGTCTGCCGCTGGTCGCGCGGGCGCGCCCGCCCGACATTCTTGTATTATTATCACTGTTGCCACGATAACTGCTATGGCTGGACGGGCGCGCCCGCGCTACCGGTGGCGCGGTCGCGCCCGCCAGGTTGGACATTGTGTGACTCTATCGTTTTTTTTTAATATATTAATATGCTTTTGTTTTAAACGCAACTGTGCCGGCGTACCCGCGAGACCACCGCGGGCCTCGCGGGTGTACCCGCACAGCACTGTCATATATGTCACTATAATGCTTGGAGCCTGACCGGGCGGCGACCCCCCGCGACTGTCGTTTCCTCGCGGCTGCTCCGGCCACCGGTCGCGGGGCCGCGCCCGGCCTGACCCACTCGACTCGTACCTGTCACGTATATCTGTTAATTATTGTGTTTAAGTACCTAGTTTAATGCCTATCTGGGCGGGCGTGCCCGCGCGACCACCGCTGGCCGCGCGGGCGCGCCCGCACAGTATAACCACGCTTAGAGCCTGGCCGGCCGGGCGCGCCCTCGCGACTACCACCGGCTACCAGCTGGGGGGCCGCGCCCGTTCGACCCGACCCATGCCCATACTATATTTGTGTTAGCATAAGTTAAAAAAAAAAAAAAAAAAAAAAAAAAAAAAAAAAAAAAAAAACTGTGCCATAAGTACCATGTTAATTTGCCATAATTATTTATACTGTAGTCATAGAATGTCTGGGCACTCGTTTGAATGTCCGTCCGGGCGGGCGTGCCCGCGCGACTGTCACTGACCGTGCGGTCGCGCCCGCCCGCACAGTATCATCATGTGTAAGGCCGAGCTGGGCGGGCGTGCCCGTGTCCTAGCCTCGTGCACCGGTACCGCGCCCGCCCAACCCGGTTACAACTATTTATTGTATGTTAACCATTTGCTTTGTAGATATACACAAAAAAAAAAAAAAAAAAAAAAGGGGGAAAAAAATAAAAAAAAAATATAAGCCACCAATATACCTATAAAATACCATTACTTATTAAAAAAAAAATAAAAAAAAAAAAAAAAAACCCTGTTCGCGGGTAATCATTGTACATAGCTCGCTTGTTAAGGTCTTTTATATATTAATATGCTTTTGTTATAAACGCAACTGTGCGAGCGTACCCGCGAGGCCCGTGGTGGTCTCGCGGGTACGCTCTGCACCCGCACAACACTGTCATGCCACTATAATGCTTGGAGCCTGACCGGGCGGCGTCCCCCCGCGGCTGTCGCTTCCTCGCGGCTGCTCCGGCCACCGGTCGCGGGACCGCGCCCGGCCCGACCCACTTGACTTGTACCTGTCACATACATCTGTTAATAATTATGTTTAAGTACCTAGTTTTAATGCCTATTTGGGCGGGCGTGCCCGCGCGGCCACCGTTGGGCGCGCGGGCACGCCCGCACCGTATAACCTCGCTTAGAGCCTGGCCGGCCGGGCGTGCCCTCGCGACTACCACTGGCTACCAGCTGGGGGGCTGCGCCCGTTCGACCCGACCCACGCCACACTATAATTGTGTTAGCATAAGAATGGACTTTGCCAAAGGCACCATGTTAATTTGCCATAACTATTGTACTTTCATCTCTACACTGTAGTTATACAATGTCTGTGCACTCGTTGGAATGTGCGTCCGGGCGTGCCCGCGCGACTGTCACTGTCACTGACCGTGCGGTCGCGCCCGCTCGCGCAGTATCACCATGTGTAAGGCCGGGCCGGGCGGGCGTGCCCGTGCCCTTGCTACTGGGCACCGGTACCGCAACCGCCCTACCCGGCCCATGTTACTTATTGTAGTTATTATATGTGAACCATTTGCTTTGTAGTTATTATTATTTAAAAAAAAAAAAAAAAAAAAAAAAAAAATGGGAAAAAAAAAATAAATAAAAAAAATAAAAAAAATAAAAAAAAAAAAAAAATACGCCACTAATATGCCTATAAATACCAATATGCCTATAAATACCATTACATATATAAAAAAAAAAAAAAAAAAAAAAAAAAAAAAACAAAAAAAAAAAAAAAAAAACACCATCATGCCTATAAATAAACGCCACTACTCCGCTACACCTCTTGTCTCCGCTGCCACTGCGTGCCTCCTCGGTGACGGCGTGGGGGTCGGCAAGGATGCCCGGCGCCGCTGTTGGTGTTGCGCCTCCCGCGTCGTGGGCGCGGCCGTCGCCGCGGCGCGTCGCGGCTACGTTTTCCCAGCCTGGATGGCTGCTGAATGGACGCCTCTCACTTTTGCGAGGATGGGCGCCGGCGGTCCGCGAGTGCTCGGGGCGGGGGCGTCTGGGCTCCGGGTGGTGCGGGGTGCCGCATGGGCCGTGGGGGTCCTCCGGTGTGCGCGCGGCAGTGGTCCCCAACTTTGTGCACATGGGTCAAGGGTTGGCCGCTTTCGGGCGCACACTGGGAGGAAGTTTCCCGCAGTTTATGCGGTGCGTCTGCTGCCCGGGGCGCGGGCGGGTCTGCCCTGGGTGATTGCGGGCCGCGGGAGCCGGTCTTCGGCGCGGGGCGCCTGTTCGGCGGTTGCCCGGGCGGGGGAGCGCGGCCGTGGTGTGCGGCGGCGGCGGCCGCGCCTGCGGGGTTGGGGGGGGTGGCGCCGGCGGCGGAGTCGGGGGCTGAGCCGATCTCCCCACCCGGCTGTCTGCGCGAACGGCGTGGAGAAGGCGCTGGAGAGGGGCCGCTGTGAGCGGTCCGGCTGCGGACTCGTCTAGCCACGAAAAAAACAATTTTTTTTAATGCTAATACTAACTGTACCTGAGCGGGCGCGCCCGTGCGACCACCGCTGGCCGCGCGGGCGCGCCCGCTCAACCTAATCTTACCACGTATTGTTACTATGCCGTGGGTCTGGCCGGGCGGGCGTGCCCTCGCGACTAACACCGGCCCCCGGCCGGGGGGTCGCGCCCGCCCGACCCGACCCACATGCCACTTTGTATTAGCTTTAATTGCATCTGGGCGGGCGTGCCCGCGCGGCCACGGCTGGTCGCGCGGGCGCGCCCGTTCTGCCTTGTCACACTGCCCTCACGGGATGGAGGTTTATCTTCACTTATTTTATCACCCATACACTTTTTTCCTAATTCAGCTTGTGTGTTATTGTCAACTGCCACCGGGACACCCCACTCTTCATCTTGCGCCTCAACAACCCTTTCCTCGGGTGAGGCAGGGCCTACCGGGCTGGCCCCTGCGGCCCCTCGGGCTGCACGGCTAGGTCGCCTTGTCGGCTCTCTACCACGGGGGCATATGTGGCGGGGGGCACAAATCGACGTGCCGCCCCAGGGGAGGGTCTGACCCGCTCGGGTCCCACGCGCGAAAAAATTTAGGGGTGGGCTGTCCCGGTGGCAGTCTTATTGTAATCGTGATTATTAGTTCATTATGTATAAGTATATATTATATTGATGCCCTTCTTCTCCTCCTATCCCAATATCTTCTGCTTTCTTTCTTCTATCCTCGATCTGTTGTGTCCCCCTATCCTCCTCTTTCTTTCTACCCCTTTTTCTTACCCCCGGAGCGCGGCACTGGTGGGCAACAAGCCTGACCATGGGATGAGCTCATAGTGCCGCGTCCACTCCCTCACAACTTTTTATCTTCCCCAATTACTCATTTACCCATTCCGTATAAAATCCATATGGATTGCCCTTTACGTCTACCAAAAGTTTAAAAAAAAAAAAAAAAAAAAAAAAAAACCTAACCTAACCTAACCTAACCTAACCTAACCTAACCTAACCTAACCTAACCTAACCTAACCTAACCTAACCTAACCTAACCTAACCTAACCTAACCTAACCTAACCTAACCTAACCTAACCTAACCCAGTACCATCCCAGAAACCGCACGAAACACATATCGCTCCGTGAAAAAAATTCAAAAAAGTGGGTTTCCTTTAAGTTACGGCAACGTGTAATATCTCAAAAGTTGCGTAAAAACGCCCTCTACACGCGTGTGAAAAAAGTGTGGAAAAAGGTTCAGTGCACAAAAAGTTATCATCAAAAAAGTGTTTTCTAACCTTTAAAGTGTTATTTTCCAACCAGTTTACCGCAATTTGCGTGAGTACTATAATGGCTTACCAGACCCCAATACATCGTTTTGTGCGCCTTTGTGCGTGCTACAAGAGGACTTCATCAGCACCCCTCAACTCCTGGAGTCCCAGGAGTTATTGAGGGATAAAGGGAAAAAGCACGTGGTTTTTTAACCACGAGGTCATCGATCCAGACACCTTGTAGCAGCGCAGAGGGTGCGGCCGGGTAGAGGACGTCACGGCGAGTCACTGGACACTTCTCTCCAAAAAATCGGACAAATAGGAGCCAAGTTAAGGAATTTCCAACTTTCTTAATTTTCAAACAATTTTCCTGGAATATTTTAATATCAAACCCTTCAGGTTTTATATTTTTCAAAATTAGACTTTATTAGGCTTCACACAACCTCAAAAAAATTTTCAGAAAATTCTCAATAATTAAGCCAGGAAAATTGATTGAAGATAAGGGTGGTTTTTACCCCCAGCGTTATCTAGGCAACTATTGGTCCCACAGACCTGATTTTTGGCACACACGTGCACTAGACCTAAGTTTATTTTTAAGTAAGTTTTCAGATTTTTTGATCGTCAACTTTAGTTTTTATTTAATTTTTTATTTATAATTTTCCCGTTGTACAAAAGGGGTGGTTTTTAGGGGTTAACCGAGGTTACCATAGGTCTTATAACACCTGGGCTACCACATCTAAGCCCAAACTAGGTCGCGCTAGGGCTTCTTTAACCGTTTGCCCTGCCCGGCGGCCATCTTTCTTTTTTGGGGGCAAAATTTACCCAACGAATATCTCGGGTAATATCGGTCCTACAGAGCTGGGGTTTTCACAGGAGGGCTTAAAAAACCCCCCTCTAGCGCTGTGGTGGAGTCAGAACCTCATACGACATACATTGTCTATTTTCAATATCTGAGCACCCTCAGGGGTAGTTTTCCACCCCCCAAACACAGCGCAAAAAACCCTGACTCTCTACGACCAGTAGTTCGGGAGATAACCGCCTACAAAGTTTTGGCCGCCATCTTGGATCGCCATCTTGTTTTTGGTTACAGGCCAATATCTCCCAAACTACTGGTCCGATTTGGACCGGGATTGATCTTCAGGGATCGTCAGGACCTCCCCCACCCCCTCCCCTCCTCAGATCCGGAATCGGAGCACCTCGTTTTTCGTCCCGGATTTTAGGAGCGCGCGGGGTAGACCGTTAAAAACCACCCCCTTAAGTCCAAACCCCGCCCTTCTAGCACCAATAGGGCCGGAGATACAGCCCGCCTAAATCTGGTCCGCCATCTTGGATCCGCCATCTTGGAAATTTAGCCAGGCCGTAACTCCTAAACTATTGGGGCTAGCGACTTGGGATTTTTTCTGTGGAGCTTCCCCAAACCCCCTCCACCATCACACGGGGGTAATTTTGCCCCACGGTGCCTTGGGTAAATAATTTTAACCAAGCACATTTTCAGGTAGGCAAGGTGAGGCTCTACAGAAGTCCCAAAAGAACCGGCTCTCTCCGACTAATAGTTTCTGAGTAAAAGGGCTTGCCCCATTTTTTACCCAATTTTGCCCCAAAATTACCCACGGCATAACTCGCTAACTATTGGTCGTAGAGACTCGTGCTTGGGCTCAAACGAATCGTATTCACGAACTCTATCGATTTGTATTAAGGGAATTCTAAATTTGTAACGGACATCACAGTTGTAACCTAAAAACGTAAAATTGTCAATAACTTTAACAATAAAACTGCTATTTTCACTTTTCAACTGAATTCGACCATCTAATTCGGTAGGCAGCACGGAAATGGCATCCCCGACTAAAATTACATCCAACATCACCGCAGAAACTACCTGCGAAGTACCAATCCCGGCAACTGACCCGGACTCTAGGTTGACGGGAAACATCGAAACAAAAAATACCACCACCACCCAATCCACTCCAGAAGTTAACAAGTCACCAGAAAACACAACACAGACACAAACACACACAGAAACACAAACACAAACACAAACACATACACATACACCAACACAAACACAAACACAAACACAAACACAAACACAAACACAAACACAAACACAATCACAATCACAACCCCAGACACAAACACAAATGCCATCCACAAGCAAAAAAATATCATTCACACCAGTTAGGAAACATAAATCCAGCTCCAAGGTTCTAAAAGTTCTAAAGAAGAGTGGAGTGCCACACAAAGGACCATCCGACTTATGTCGCCAGATAGCCTTGGAGCAGGTTACCACTAGGAGAACGGCCAGCGGAGGACTGAGGCGTGCAGTGTCCATCAAAAACGCACAAGCCCAGGCGAGGAAGTCGACAGTGGACGAGACGCGCAAACTTGCTGACGTCTCATTACTGGAGACTTCCATAGCCGAAGTGCCAAAGGAATCAACAACCCAACCAACCCACCAGCACGACATCGAGGTGACGCCGGCGCATGCGAGAAAAGACCACTACAGTGTGGTATTCTCCACCACCAAACCAAAACAAGTGGAGTTCTCGCAGCGCGAACCCGAACCGGAGACCCAGATAGGCGCCTTAGAAGGAGAACAGCGCGACCTGGATCTCTGGGAAGGGCAAACCGACGGCTCACAAACTGACGATGACTGGACGGACACCGGTAGCGAGGCCAGTGGAAGAATAAGTATTCTCCCACCGATAGGACGTCGCACCGGAGTCTGTAAAGACCTCGCAACAGAAAGCGCGAGAGAGTTCCTGCTGGTGGGAAAAACAGCTTTGGAGTCATCCAAAACCCTGAAGCGGGAGCTAAGGGCTGCAGCAGTAGAACAGCTGCAAAACCTTTATGAGCTGGTGCTCTCCCTGGCGGACTCAAGGAATAGACACCGAATTAATCTCGAGGTGGAGAGAACCAGAGCCGCCAGGGAAATGGTCCGAGTGGAAAGGGCACACATAAAGCGTCTGGAACAACAACGGCGCGATTTCGAGGACCGACTAAAGGAGACAAAAGAAGAACTTGCGGGCACCCACAAAGCTGTAACGGGTGTCCAAAGTTGGCTGAATTTCGAAATGGATGGCCTTATCAAAACAGTTAAGGCCATCCATTTGGAAGTTCGAGAAGACCCAACAACTCCAAATGTCAAAATACCCAAAACACAGCCACAAGAAACAGGAACATCTACCACGTCGACGCAGTGCCACCACACGGACCATACACCGGCTTTAAAAGAGTTAACCCAGAGGGTAGGTGACCTGGCGAACGAGATCCACTACTTGAAAATGGACTCGAAGGACACCGGAACGGCGGCACAAACACCTTCGCCGCCGAAACCGCGCACACCAACCACGGACGAGGAGAAAATATCGGACACAACCATGGAGGCAATAAAATCCCTCACAGAGGCTATAGACGCATTGAGGGAGGAGGTGGCAGGCATCAAGACCAGCCTACACCCCAAGCCTGCCACCAAAGAAGAAGTCCGGGAGGTAGTGCGCGAGGAGACGGTGCCTCTAAACACCAAGGCCAGAGACATCCTTAAAGAACTCGAAGAGGTAAAGGACGTCGCCTACACCAATGGAGGCCCAAAGCCCACTGGAGCCATGGGTCTAGGCACTGAAATGGCCCTTACCGACGCGGCCGCTCACTTAGAGGATATCATAAATCCTCTGCGAGCGGACGTTTCGGAGGCCACCAACCAGTCCAAGGCCCTAAACAAAACCCTAGTGTTTTTAAACTCGTCATTAACATCACAAAAACAAAACACCCCCCTGACCCAGCCAAAAAGACATAACGAAACTTACGCAGAGGCAGTCAAACGGCCACCACCACCAAAACCAAATCATACCATCATCGTCTCATCGACGGATCCCACGAAGACCGGGGAAAACGTGATAGAGACGATAAGGACCACTTTGGATTTCCAATCCACGGGTCTAACAGTGGACCGGGTGAGGAAGGCCAAGAACCGTAAGGTGGTCCTAAGCTGCGAGTCAGAGGAGGACATCAGGAAGTTACAAAATCAAATAAGCAAAAACCAATCCCTCCAGGTCCAGGAGGCAAAGGGTGTGAATCCCCTTATCAAAATAGTAAACGTAATGAACCACCACAGCGATCAAGAGATCCTGGATAACCTCAGAGCCCAAAACAAGAAACTGTTTGAGGGTCTGGGGACAGCAGAACAACAAACAAAACTGCGCTACAGAAGGCGGGCTCGCAACCCACTTCAATGTCATCCGGTGTTGGAGGTATCACCACCTCTGCATAAGCGCATTCTAGAGGCTGGAGCGGTCCACTTAGGTCTGGGCAAGAAGACGGTTGAGGACCAGTCTCCCCTCGTTCAATGTGCCAAATGTCTGGGCTTCGGGCACACAAAGATCTTATGTAAGGAAAGTGAGCAACACTGCAACTACTGCAGCGAGGCTCACTCCTGGCAGGACTGCCCGGCCCGTAAAGACAACTCACCACCAAAATGCAGGAACTGCTTAAAGGCTAAAGCAGACACCTCCAACACACCACCTCACATGGCATACAGCGAGCTATGCCCAGAGAGACAAATGTGGGACAGAATAGCGCGGTCCAGGATCTCCTACTGCTGACGCCGTGGTGGAAACGGCTAACACTCTCCCTGGCAGTAGAAGACACACTAGTTTGCAGTTCATCCAGGCAAACCTCCAACGATCCAAGCAAGTAACATCGGAGCTACTGAGAGTGGCAGAGGAAACAGGAGCGGCGGTGGCACTCGTACAGGAACCATATGTCGGTTCAACTGGAGTCGTCAAACAGCCCCCTGGTACCAAAGTCATTCAGTGCACCATAAACCGACAAAAACCGGTTAAGGCCGCAATATTCGTATTCGGTGACAAGATGAGGGTAATTCATGACCCTCAGCTTGTCACCGAGACGGAAGTTGCGGTCGTGGTGGAAGTCGGCTCAATGAGGCTTGGACTGGTGTCTGTATACTGCGAGGGAGATAAACAAATTGACAACAACATAGTATCCATAAAAGCAAAGATCACCCAACTAAACACCAACAATCTCCTAATTGGAGGAGATATAAATGCGAAGAGCCACTGGTGGGGGTGCGTATCAGAAGACGAGCGTGGGAGCGCATACAACTCCTTTCTTAATGAAATGGACCTCCAAGTTCTGAATACTGGCGACACACCGACCTTCGAAGTATATCGTCAGGGCAGACTGTGCTCCAGCATAGTCGATGTAACAGCGTGCTCGCCCTCTCTACTTGGCAAGGTAACCAACTGGAGAGTGGATAAAGATTCCCATTCAATCAGTTACCTTTAGTCAAGCTATACCCAAACTCCACTCACTAACCCACACATCCAATGTAAGCTTAATAACATAACTCGCACAAGAATCGCCGCACTTGCAAACATTAAAACATTGATCCCACATTACTGATAGTTTATATAATAGAGTTTCACCTTACATATCAACTATAATCTCTACATTCACTTGTTGCTACACCCTGGGGCCCGGCGACCGCGCCGATTAAAATTTTCTGATTTACTGAGCTCTCTGTCCCGGGCCCTTGATGTTTTGATGTTTTACCCTTGTTGTGCGGTGCGTGTGTGTGCACCGCAGCATCCACCCTTCCGGCATGTACCTGTTTACAATGGCAAGGTTGGCCGCCCGATGGCTGCCCGGCTGTCCGGTGGTTACCGGACCGCCTGGTGCCTGGGTGCCCGGGCGCCCCTCACTTTTCCGCCTTGGAACGCGCGTGTTCCGCACTATGAATTTTGTGATTATAACGGACATTGGGTGCCTCTCGGCATGGTCGCGCGCGTGATCTGTGGACTCAGGGTGACTTCGGGGCGGGCGGCCGCCCGGGGGCTGTCTGGCTGCCGGGAGGCTTGGCTCCCGGTGGCTGCTCGGCTGCCCGGCTGTCTGGGCGGCCGCGGTTTCTCCCTTGCTCCTCGGTGGTGAGCGACACGGGCATGGTATCATTTCATGGTGGTAACCCGTGCTGCTCATCGCCGCGGGGGGGGGGGGGGGGGCTGCGGTCGTCGGGGCGGCCGGGCGGCGGCGGGTTGGTTGCTGGACGGCCGTGACTCTCGGTGGTCGGGCGGCAAAAATATAAATAATATTAAAAAAAAAAAAAAAAAAAAAAAAAAAAAAAAAAAAACCGCACTACTCTACTTCTGTCTCCGCCTCTGTTCCCTGCTGCACGTCCTGCACTATGCACGCAACATGGGGGATCGACTGGATGCTTGGCGCCGCTGCTGGTACTGCGCCCCCCGGGTCGTGGGTGCGGTCGTCGCTGCGGCGAGTCGCGGCTGCGTTTCTTTTCTCCTGCCTGGATGGTCGCTGGACGGACGCCATCGCTTCTGCGGGGGCAGGCGTCGGCGGCCTGCGGATGCTCGGGGGGGATGCGTCTGGGCTCCGGGTAGTACGGGGTGCCGCTTGGGCAATAGGAGTCATCCGGTGTGCGTTCGGCAGTGGCCCGCGTGGAATAGAATATACTACCTCACATTGATTCGGCCGATCTAGGTCTTGTGCAACATTTATTGACAATCATAGATACCCAATGCATCACGTTCTTTGCACTATTGTTTCATAAGCCTCTCTTACCATATTGGCTGCTGACATACATATTAATTGTTGGCACAACTCATCTTTGTAGTATAACCCTGGGAGTCCAAATTGAGCGGGCCACTGTTGGGTGCTTGCCGTGGTGGCACTTCTTGCATTTCATTATGTGGTGCGCCCGGTGCCCGGGGCACGGGCGGGTCTGCCCTGGGTGGCTGCGGGCCGCGGGAGCCAATCTTTGGCGCGGGGCGTCTGTCCGGCGGCTGCCCGGGGGGGGGGAGCGCGGCCGTGGCGCGCGGTTGTGGCGGCTGTGCCCGCGGGATTGGGGGGAGTGGCGCCGGCACCTTCAACACCTGCTTCAAGATCAATTTAGTTTTAATTTAGTTTTAATGCTACTATGAATTTGTTAATTGCCCATTTAAAAAAAAAAAAAAAAAAAAAAAAAAAAAAAAAAAAAAATTAATTAAAAAAAAAAAAAAAAAAAAAAAAAAACTGTAATAATAGTTATACTTTATACTTTATCCATATAATTCTATTTTAAACTAGTTTTAATTTAGTTTTAATGCTACTATGAATTTGTTAATTGCCCATTTAAAAAAAAAAAAAATAATTAAAAAAAAAAAAAAAAAAAAGGGGAAAAGAAAAAAATACTGTAATAATAGTTATACTTTATACTTTATCCATATAATTCTATTTTAAATTAGTTTTAATTCAGTTTTAATGCTACTATGACTGTTAATTGCCCATTTAAAAAAAAAAAAAAAAAAAAAAAAAAAAAAAAAAATTAAAAAAAAAAAAAAAAACAAAAAAAAAAAAAAAAAAAAAAAAACTGTAATAATAGTTTCACTAAGTAATGCTTACCCCACTTTAGGCCATAGCTGTTTTTAAATTTAACTAATTCTATTTTAAATTAGTTTTAATTTAGTTTTAATGCTACTATGACTGTTAATTGCCCATCTAAAGATAAATTATCTGTTAACTTTTATTGTACATGAGCGGGCGCGCCCGCACGTCCACCACTGGCCGCGCGGGCGCGCCCGCTCAATTCCGTCTTATCACGTATTGTTGCAGGGCCGTGGGTCTGGCCGGGCGGGCGTGCCCTCACGACTTACACCGGCCCCGGGCCGGGGGTTCGCGCCCGCCAGGCCCGATCCACATGCCACATTGATTCAACCCTATCTGCACCTGGGCGGGCGCGCCCGCGCGGCCAAGGCTAATCGCGCGGGCGCGCCCGCCCTGTCTTGTCAACTGCCACCGGGACATTCCACCCTCCCTACGCCTCAGTAACCCTTTCCCCGGGTGAGGCAGGACCTACCGGGCTGGCCCCTGCGGCCCTTCGGGCTGCACAGTTCGGGCGTCTTGTCGGTCTTCTACCACGGGGGCTTATGTGGCGGGGGGCACAAATCGACGTGCCGCCCCAGGGGAGGGTCTGACCCGCTTGGGTCTCACGCGCGCTAAAAAAATTCAGGGGGTGGGCTGTCCCTGTGGCAGACTTACTAGTTTTATTGTGTATTATTATGTATAAGTATATATTATTTTGATATCCCTCTCCTCCTCCTATCCCATTCCTTCTCTTTCCTTTCTTTCTATCCTCCTCCTTCTCTCTTTCCCCCTATCCTTCTCTTTCTTTCTTCCCCTTTTTACTTCCCCCTGGAGCACGGCACTGGTGGGCAACAAGCCTGACCATGGGATGAGCTCATAGTGCCGTGCCCTCTCCTTCAACCACACGCCCCCACCTATAACTCACTCACCCTTTCCCTATGAAATCCTTATGGATCCCCCTTACCTTAAACCAATAGTTGGAAAAAAAAAAAAAAAAAAAAAAAAAACCTAACCTAACCTAACCTAACCTAACCTAACCTAACCTAACCTAACCTAACCTAACCTAACCTAACCTAACCTAACCTAACCTAACCTAACCTAACCTAACCTAACCTAACCTAACCTAACCTAACCTAACCTAACCTAACCTAACCTAACCTAACCTAACCTAACCTAACCTAACCTAACCGCACTATGGCATCCCTACTTGTCAATGGTATTCATGAAGGTGAATCGTGTACACGCCTTATGGTGGACGAAGCCTTAATGAACCATTTCGGATCTATAGTGCTGGCAATTCAAGTAGCCCAAGCCAGTGAAGCTCTTCTCATAGGGGACAACAACCAACTCCCCTACATTGACCGGAATAACCTCTTCCCGCTGAAATACAACAGACCAAATCCTGTCCTAAACATCACCAAAGAACTCCTGTGTACGTACAGGAACCCAATGGATGTAGCATATGCCCTCAATGAGATCTACAGTGGCATATACTCGTCCAAGACTCTCATCAAATCCCTAGCGCTGAAAAGGTACACCGGCTCGATGATTCCGAAGTCAAACGGCACCCTCTATCTCGTTCACACCCAAGCTGAGAAAGCAGAGCTTATCAGCCAAGGCTATGGAACCGAACCGGAATCTCGAACTCTAACCATCCACGAAGCGCAGGGATTAACTTATGAGACAGTGGTTGTTGTGCGTACAACATCCAAGTCATCCAACCTTCTTCAAAGCGTCCCTCATGCCGTCGTCGCACTCTCCAGGCACACGAAAAGCTGCACCTACTACACCGACAGCACTACAGATGATGCAACCGCTCGTCTGGTACTGCGTGCGGAGAATGCGACGACGTCAAGAATAGTGGACTACAACCTCAAAATGGCAATAAGGCGCGGCGACATTCCCATCCGGGAACAACTTCTCCAGGTCTCGCGGGAATTACGGACAGCCCCGACGCGCTTGCCGAAGTAAGTTATAAAAAGAAAAAAACATCACTGGTTTTTCGTCTTGGTGGCATAGCAAATTGTTAATAGCATAATACTCATAAGAGAATATAATATAATAATACCTAAAATAAGAATCTGTTTTTAGTTCTACGCTACACCTACCACCTACCATAATAAAAAAAATGTAATAGTTAGTAAGTAACATAAAATAAAAAAAAAAAAAAATAATAAAAAAAAAAAACAGTTTTACATAATATTAACATATATAAAAAAAATATATATATAAAAATAATAATAAAAAAAAAAAAAAAAATATAACAAAATTAAAAAAAAAAAAAAAAAAAAAATATATAAAAAAAAAAAAAAAAAAACATAATTGAATAAAAATAAAAATAAAAAAACTGACGATGTGAAAGTATACTTACATATATAAATATTTTACTATACTAAGACACAAATGTATTGTTATTTGTATTTATTTTATCATAAAAACTAACACTAGAATAAGGAAACTACCCTACAGCTGTGAAATGACTTATTTATATTTTTCACATATCTTCTAAATTATTTTGTTACTTTTAGTAGTTTTTAAAACGCGGAGCTCACTGATTTCAGTGTATATTTATAAGCTTTTAACATACAAAATAATAAAATAAAAACAAACTCAAAAAAGTGCGGACCAAGTGTCTGCAGGCTGACGTTTCATTTAATAAAAAAAAAAAAAACCTAACCTAACCTAACCTAACCTAACCTAACCTAACCTAACCTAACCTAACCTAACCTAACCTAACCTAACCTAACCTAACCTAACCTAACCTAACCTAACCTAACCTAACCTAACCTAACCTAACCTAACCTAACCTAACCTAACCTAACCTAACCTAACCTAACCTAACCTAACCTAACCTAACCTAACCTAACCTAACCTAACCTAACCTAACCTAACCTAACCTAACCTAACCTAACCTAACCTAACCTAACCTAACCTAACCTAACCTAACCTAACCTAACCTAACCTAACCTAACCTAACCTAACCTAACCTAACCTAACCTAACCTAACCTAACCTAACCTAACCTAACCTAACCTAACCTAACCTAACCTAACCTAACCTAACCTAACCTAACCTAACCTAACCTAACCTAACCTAACCTAACCTAACCTAACCTAACCTAACCTAACCTAACCTAACCTAACCTAACCTAACCTAACCTAACCTAACCTAACCTAACCTAACCTAACCTAACCTAACCTAACCTAACCTAACCGCGTGCCTCCTCGGTGACGGCATGGGGGGTCGGCAGGATGCCCGGCGCCGCTGTTGGTGTTGCGCCTCCCGCGTCGTGGGTGCGGCCGTCGCCGCGGCGCGTCGCGGCTGCGTTTTCCCGGCCTGGATGGTCGCTGAATGGACGCCTCTCACTTTTGCGAGGATGGGCGCCGGCGGTCCGCGAGTGCTCGGGGCGGGGGCGTCTGGGCTCCGGGTGGTGCGGGGTGCCGCATGGGCCGTGGGGGTCCTCCGGTGTGCGCGCGGCAGTGGTCCCCAACTTTGTGCACATGGGTCAAGGGTTGGCCGCTTTCAGGCGCACACTGGGAGGAAGTTTCCCGCAGTTTATGCGGTGCGTCTGCTGCCCGGGGCGCGGGCGGGTCTGCCCTGGGTGATTGCGGGCCGCGGGAGCCGGTCTTCGGCGCGGGGCGCCTGTTCGGCGGTTGCCCGGGCGGGGGAGCGCGGCCGTGGTGTGCGGCGGCGGCGGCCGCGCCCGCGGGGTTGGGGGGGGGGTGGCGCCGGCGGCGGAGTCGGGGGCTGAGACGATCTCCCCACCCGGCTGTCTGCGCGAACGGCGTGGAGAAGGCGGTGGAGAGGGGCCGCTGTGAGCGGTCCGGCTGCGGACTCGTCTAGCCACGAAGAAAACAATTTTTTTTTTTTATGCTAATACTAACTGTACCTGAGCGGGCGCGCCCGTGCGACCACCGCTGGCCGCGCGGGCGCGCCCGCTTAACCTAATCTTACCACGTATTGTTACTATGCCGTGGGTCTGGCCGGGCGGGCGTGCCCTCGCGACTAACACCGGCCCCCGGCCGGGGGGTCGCGCCCGCCCGACCCGACCCACATGCCACTTTGTATTAGCTTTAATTGCATCTGGGCGGGCGTGCCCGCGCGGCCACGGCTGGTCGCGCGGGCGCGCCCGTTCTGCCTTGTCACACTGCCCTCACGGGATGGAGGTTTATCTTCACTTATTTTATCACCCATACACTTTTTTCCTAATTCAGCTTGTGTGTTATTGTCAACTGCCACCGGGACACCCCACTCTTCATCTTGCGCCTCAACAACCCTTTCTTCGGGTGAGGCAGGGCCTACCGGGCTGGCCCCTGCGGCCCCTCGGGCTGCACGGCTAGGTCGCCTTGTCGGCTCTCTACCACGGGGGCATATGTGGCGGGGGGCACAAATCGACGTGCCGCCCCAGGGGAGGGTCTGACCCGCTCGGGTCCCACGCGCGAAAAAATTTAGGGGTGGGCTGTCCCGGTGGCAGTCTTATAGTAATCGTGTTTATTAGTTCATTATGTATAAGTATATATTATATTGATGCCCTTCTTCTCCTCCTATCCCAATATCTTCTGCTTTCTTTCTTCTATCCTCGTTCTGTTGTGTCCCCCTATCCTCCTCTTTCTTTCTACCCCTTTTTCTTACCCCCGGAGCGCGGCACTGGTGGGCAACAAGCCTGACCATGGGATGAGCTCATAGTGCCGCGTCCACTCCCTCACAACTTTTTATCTTCCCCAATTACTCATTTACCCATTCTGTATAAAATCCATATGGATTGCCCTTTACGTCTACCAAAAGTTTAAAAAAAAAAAAAAAACCTAACCTAACCTAACCTAACCTAACCTAACCTTCCCAACCCGGTTACAACTATTTATTGTATGTTAACCATTTGCTTTGTAGATATACACAAAAAAAAAAAAAAAAACCCTGTTCGCGGGTAATCATTGTACATAGCCAGTTTGTTAAGTTAAGGTCTTCTATATATTAATATGCTTTTGTTATAAATGCAACTGTGCGGGCGTACCCGCGAGACCACCACGGGCCTCGCGGGTGCACCCGCACAGCACTGTCATGCCACTATAATGCTTGGAGCCTGACCGGGCGGCGTCCCCCCGCGGCTGTCGCTTCCTCGCGGCTGCTCCGGCCACCGGTCGCGGGACCGCGCCCGGCCCGACCCACTTGACTCGTACCTGTCTCATACATCTGTTAATAATTATGTTTAAGTACCTAGTTTAATGCCTATCTGGGCGGGCGTGCCCGCGCGACCACCGTTGGGCGCGCGGGCGCGCCCGCACCGTATAATCACGCTTAGAGCCTGGCCGGCCGGGCGCGCCCTCGCGACTACCACCGGCTACCAGCTGGGGGGCTGCGCCCGTTCGACCCGACCCACGCCACACTATAATTGTGTTAGCATAAGAACGGACTTTGCCAAAGGCACCATGTTAATTTGCCATAACTATTGTACTTTCATCTCTACACTGTAGTTATACAATGTCTGTGCACTCGTTGGAATGTGCGTCCGGGCGTGCCCGCGCGACTGTCACTGTCACTGACCGTGCGGTCGCGCCCGCCCGCGCAGTATCACCATGTGTAAGGCCGGGCCGGGCGGGCGTGCCCGTGCCCCTGCCACTGGGCACCGGTACCGCAACCGCCCTACCCGGCCCATGTTACTTATTGTAGTTATTATATGTGAACCATTTGCTTTGTAGTTATTATTATTAAAAAAAAAAAAAAAAAAAAAAAAAAAAAATGGGAAAAAAAAAAAAAAAAAAAAAAATGCCTATAAATACCATTACTTATATAAAATAAAAAAAATAAAAAAAAAATAATAAAAAAAAAAAATAAAAAAAAAAAAAAAAAAAAAAAAAAAAAAACACCAATATGCCTATAAATAAACGCCACTACTACGCTACACCTCTTGTCTCCGCTGCCGCTGCGTGCCTCCTCGGTGACGGCGTGGGGGGGTCGGCAGGATGCCCGGCGCCGCTGTTGGTGTTGCGCCTCCCGCGTCGTGGGTGCGGCCGTCGCCGCGGCGCGTCGCGGCTGCGTTTTCCCGGCCTGGATGGTCGCTGAATGGACGCCTCTCACTTTTGCGAGGATGGGCGCCGGCGGTCCGCGAGTGCTCGGGGCGGGGGCGTCTGGGCTCCGGGTGGTGCGGGGTGCCGCATGGGCCGTGGGGGTCCCCCGGTGTGCGCGCGGCAGTGGTCCCCAACTTTGTGCACATGGGTCAAGGGTTGGCCGCTTTCGGGCGCACACTGGGAGGAAGCTTCCCGCAGTTTATGCGGTGCGTCTGCTGCCCGGGGCGCGGGCGGGTCTGCCCTGGGTGATTGCGGGCCGCGGGAGCCGGTCTTCGGCGCGGGGCGCCTGTTCGGCGGTTGCCCGGGCGGGGGAGCGCGGCCGTGGCGTGCGGCGGCGGCGGCCGCGTCTGCGGGGTTGGGGGGGTGGCGCCGGCGGCGGAGTCGGGGGCTGAGCCGTTCTTCCCACCCGGCTGTCTGCGCGAACGGCGTGGAGAAGGCGGTGGAGAGGGGCCGCTGTGAGCGGTCCGGCTGCGGACTCGTCTAGCCACGAAGAAAACAAATTTTTTATGCTAATACTAACTGTACCTGAGCGGGCGCGCCCGTGCGACCACCGCTGGCCGCGCGGGCGCGCCCGCTCAACCTAATCTTACCACGTATTGTTACTATGCCGTGGGTCTGGCCGGGCGGGCGTGCCCTCGCGACTAACACCGGCCCCCGGCTGGGGGGTCGCGCCCGCCCGACCCGACCCACATGCCACTTTGTATTAGCTTTAATTGCATCTGGGCGGGCGTGCCCGCGCGGCCACGGCTGGTCGCGCGGGCGCGCCCGTTCTGCCTTGTCACACTGCCCTCACGGGATGGAGGTTTATCTTCACTTATTTTATCACCCATACACTTTTTTCCTAATTCAGCTTGTGTGTTATTGTCAACTGCCACCGGGACACCCCACTCTTCATCTTGCGCCTCAACAACCCTTTCCTCGGGTGAGGCAGGGCCTACCGGGCTGGCCCCTGCGGCCCCTCGGGCTGCACGGCTAGGTCGCCTTGTCGGCTCTCTACCACGGGGGCATATGTGGCGGGGGGCACAAATCGACGTGCCGCCCCAGGGGAGGGTATGACCCGCTCGGGTCCCACGCGCGAAAAAAAATTTAGGGGTGGGCTGTCCCTGTGGCAGTCTTATTGTTATCGCATTTATTAGTTCATTATGTATAAGTATATATTATATTGATGCCCTTCTTCTCCTCCTATCCCAATATCTTCTGCTTTCTTTCTTCTATCCTCGTTCTGTTGTGTCCCCCTATCCTCCTCTTTCTTTCTACCCCTTTTTCTTACCCCCGGAGCGCGGCACTGGTGGGCAACAAGCCTGACCATGGGATGAGCTCATAGTGCCGCGTCCACTCCCTCACAACTTTTTATCTTCCCCAATTACTCATTTACCCATTCCGTATAAAATCCATATGGATTGCCCTTTACGTCTACCAAAAGTTTAAAAAAAAAAAAAAAAAAAAAAAAAAAACCTAACCTAACCTAACCTAACCTAACCTAACCTAACCTAACCTAACCTAACCTAACCTAACCTAACCTAACCTAACCTAACCTAACCTAACCTAACCTAACCTAACCTAACCTAACCTAACCTTTGACAGCATGTGTCCCATTAGGGATATGTGGGACAAGCTGGCCCGCTCAAAGGTGGCCTATTGCTAAGGGCCGCCAAAATAGAAAATCTGAATGGCAAGCTAACTTAGGCAGTATTAATAGGGACACAGTAGGGACAAACAAAAGCACACACCCTGGAGCAGCCAAGTACGTAAGAGTGCGAAGAGACGGAGGGCAACCACCCAGACAATGCCGCCACGGAGGGGAGCTGGAAACGCGCTGGACAGGGAAGGTAGTAGCTAAAACAATGTATGGTAACAAAAAATGGTTTTTGCAACCATCCACTTGCGGAGGTGAAACCAACCCACACCGCGACCAGCCCGCCTCCGGGATGGCCTCGGGGTTAAGTAGCCTTATACCGAGACTCACGCCCATACGGAAAAATCCAGTACATGCACACAACACACACACACAAGGGCCCAAACAAGCAAAAGTAGGCAAAGTAGTGGTAGGCAAAAAATTCTCAGTTACTAGTAAACGCCAAGTGAACAGATACCTTACGCAACAAAATATACATACATAAAGAGAAAAGTAAAATATTATTAGAACATAGGAGTAGATACAAAGCTGAAAATATAAAATCTCTCACAGCTATAAGTAGGGAAAACAGACAAAGCAATAGTATTACATTAGCAAAGATATACATATATAAGACATAATAAACAAAGACAAAGAAATCAAGAATAGGGGAAAACATAAGTAGAAATATAAGAAAAAAAGAAGAATAATAATAATAATATAAGAAAGAGAAAGAAATAGACGGTAGGAAGCAATAATTACAGAAATAAAACTATACATAAGCTAAGTAATGTACTTATTAGAAAGTAAGAATATACTGTAAAAAGGAAAAACAAGAACTGTAACTAGAAATAAGAAACGTAATACTCCAGTAAGAAAAGAAAAGAAGAACCACGCAAGAAGAATCAAGCAAAAAGAATCAAGCAAGAAAAGAGAAGAAATAAAAAAGAAGATAAAAAAAAAATTTGTATGTAAAAGAAAGTCATAGAATATATGTATGACAAATTGTAATTAATGTAAGAAATTAAAGAAATGCAAACGAGGAATTATGTAAGGTAAAGAAAATCAATGTATGTAAAAATTATAAATAAGAAGTAAGCGAAGGGTTTAATAAATGTAAATAAGTAATATTAAAATGTAAAATGTAAGGCAAGGAAACAATGTATTAATCATGGCATGTAACTAGTAGCGAAAATACGAAGAATATACGATAGTTATAAACAGTAATAAGAACAAAATGTAATGAAACAGAAATAATAGAATTAGAAAATAGAAAGCAGAAATAATAATGTAAAGTACATAACACAAGTAATACAAAAATGTAATATTATATAAGAAAGAAAATTTTGAAAAGAAAATATCCCAAAAAGGGAAAAAAAACAAACAAAAGAAAAAAGAAAGATAAAAAAGACAAAAGCAAAAAAAGGCCTGCTACAAAGCGGGGAGCAATATAAAAAAAAAAAAAAAAAAAAAAAAAAAAAAAAAAAAAAAACCTAACCTAACCTAACCTAACCTAACCTTTTTTTTTTTTTTTTTTTTTTTTTTTCGAGGGGAAAATGTACTTTTACGCACCGCCCGCCACCAGATAACTGGGGCAGGGGAAGTGGGACTCTCCCGCTGGTGAACAGCGGGCATACCTTACACTAAAAACCCCCCGTTGTGACGTCTCTGCCGGTTGTCGGTGGCATGGGTTCCAATCGGGAATCGACCACACCGCCCCGGCCGGCCATGGCTTATCCTGGCCTCGATCTTGTGTTTAGGAGACGCGCGTCACGAGTGGCGTCTCCGTCCTTCATCATGGGGGGAAAAGATGCGCGGCGTAGCGCCTTCTACGTCCCCCAGTTCGTCGGCGTCTGAGCGGGTGCGCCTGGGCATCACCCTCGCGAAGCCGCTCAGTGGCCTCCTTCTGCGTTATAACCTCCTCGCAGAAGGTGGCCATGGCGTCCCAGGCCCTGCTGTCTTCCAGCATGGCCCTAACTACACTGGGTAGGGAGAGATCAGTCCCCACCACCGCCGTGAGTGTGCGGCGCTGTCGGCCCCAAGTTGCACACACCTCCAGGGTGTGCTGCGCCGAGTCACGAGCAGCACCGCATTCGTGGCACATAGGGCTCACCTCGCGCCGAATCATGTGCAGGTAATCCCCGAAACAACCGTGTCCGGAGAGTACCTGCACAAGGCGGTAAGTCAAAGACCCGTGCTTCCGCGCCACCCACTGTCTCAGCACCGGCTGGATTGCTTCAACTGTGCGCCGACCAAACTCCGCGGACTCGAGTTCCTCCTCCCATCGCTGCATAACTGCGTCGTGCGCGTCGCGTCTTATCACTTGGACCTCCTCATGGGTCAGACGATCTCCCCGTGCCCTACACTCAATTTTGTGCCGGTATACTTCGTCAAGCACCTCCGCTTCCATCTCCCATGGCGGAGTGCCTGCCAGCGCTAGGGCCGCCGACGCAGAAACTGTACGGTAAGCTCTTATAGCCCGTGTAGCCATCGCGCGTTGTGGGGAACGCAGGAGCGCACAGATATGCCTATTCATGGCATCTGCCCAGACCGGCGCACCGTATAAGGCCATACTTTTAACCACGGTCGCATAGAGGCGACGGCAGCTAATGCTTGGCCCACCAACATTTGGGAGTAGCCGACCGAGAGCTAGCGCCGTCTTAACAAGTCGCGGGGCCAGCTTCTTAAAGTGCGGTATGAAGCCCCACCGGCTGTCTAGGGTCAAGCCCAGGTACCGCATAGTATTGCCTACAGGGACATTTACACCATCCACTGACACAAAAGCATCGGCTGGTGGGCCATCGCGGGACCCATGAAAGCAAATAACCTCCGTTTTATTCAGAGCTACCTCCAAACCCAACATTCTTATCCTTTGGACAACCAGGGTCGCGCCAACGGTAGCCAGACGCGCCGCTTCTGAGTAGCTGTTGCCCCGGGCGGTGATTAGGGTGTCATCCGCATAACTGATGATGTTCATGCGGGGCAACAGAAGACCTCGCAGGACCCAATTGAAACCAATGTTCCACAGGAGCGGCCCGAGGACTGACCCCTGTGGAACGCCACAACTTACTTCACGACTGTACATGGCTCCTCCTGGCCCAATGTACTTGACCTTACGTCCTGACAAATAACTTGCAACTACTTTTCGGAGATAGTATGGAACCTCGTGAAACCGTAGGCCCTCCAAGATGGTTTCGAAGGGGATGGTGTTAAACGCGTTGGCGATGTCAAGAGACACCGCCAGCACCTGTTCCCCTCTCGAAGTTGCCCTGTTACAAATACGCCTCAATTCCAGCAGGGCGTCAACAGTGGACTTTCCAGCACGGAAACCATATTGCCGCTCGGACAAGTTAGGTCCCGCAGTTGAGAGGTGCTGCTCAATACGCGCGGCGAGTAGGCGCTCGAAAAGCTTACCCGCCTCGTCTAGGAGAACGATGGGCCTGAACGATGAGGGCGACCCAGGAGCACGTCCTTCCTTTTTTAAAAGACAGAGTCTGCCGTTCCTCCACGTGTAAGGGAACTCTCCCGACTCCAGGCACAGGGAAAACAGGTCCCTGAGCTGTTGTCCTAGGTGTTTTGAGGCCGCCACCAACACAAAACCAGGTACTCCATCTGGGCCCGGAGCCTTTCTCCCCTTCGCTCGGAGTCTGTCTAGCGCGGCATCAAGCTCCTCTTCGGTGACTGGAGCAGCCCTGACCGTCATCTCGTCTTCCCTTGTCGGAGAGGTCATTACCGGCGGGACGAACGCAGCCCTTCTCGGGAAGAGGCCAGACACAGCGTCACTCAACTGTCGTGGCTCAAAGTCCTCTAGCGAAGGCGCACCACCGCGCATTTTACTGCGTACCACGACAAAAGGCCTTCCCCAGGGGTCGCGGTCTAAGTCCTGGAGCCATTCCTCTCGCGCTCTGGACTTTGCCTGTGAAATGGCCTTCTGAAAGTCCAGTTTCGCTTGTTTGTAGGCCTCGTAGAGAAATTGTTCCTCAATCTCGGTATGCCTTCTTCGGCGACAACGTTTGTGGTCTCGACGCTTTCTATTGCAAGTTTCCCGGAGAGACGCCAGCTCAGCGGACCACCAGTAGACTGCCTTCTTGCCTGGAGGCGGGCCCAGGGAGCGGGGCATTGCTGTATCGCATATGTAAGTGAGGTCCTCTCGAAGTCTAAGAGCCCGCTGATTAGCGCTATCTTGGCGGCTATCGCGGGCGTCATGGTTCCAACCTACAACTATTGCGGCTTCTTCAGCAAAATTTGGGTCGAAACGTGTGTGAGCCCACTTTGGAAACCGAGCACCACTACCTACACTTCTCCGGGGCAGTCTGTTAGTTGATGCCACGTTGGTGGCGACCTCAAACGTTATGTATTTATGGTCAGAAAGGGACTCCACCTCTCCATGCACACGCCACCCTGAGATCCGAGCGGCTAGAACAGGGGTTGCAAACGTCACGTCAACTATTGAGCCACCATTCCGCCTCACGCACGTGAATTCGTGGCCCCTATTGCAAACTGCGAGTCCAGACGACGCTGCAAAGTCTGCGACTATGTCACCTTTGTCGTCCGTGACATGGGAGCCCCAAACGGCCGACTTAGCGTTGAGATCCCCCATGACCAAAACATGTTGTCGCTGACCAACCAACCGACCCACAACAAGACCTAGGAGATCAATGTAGACTTCTAGTTCGGCTACACTTTTGTTCGGAGAGAAATAGACCCCCACTATAGTGACATCCCCGAATTCAGCCACCACGTATCCCCGTCCCCTCTCCTTAGCCACTAACGGAGTGCGAGAATCGGGATCAACTAGAATTGCGACCGAGCCGCTTAAATCGCCTACCCAATGAGACAAGGTTGGAACGAAATACGGCTCCGAGATCACAGTTATATCAACCTTCCACTCCACCATAGTCTGCGAAAGCAGATCTTGAGACCGGGTGGAGTGATTGACATTAGCCTGAAGAAAGCTGAGATGCGGTGCACTAGTCATCGCTTTGTTCTGACATTATCTCAGCTTCCTCCGGCAGAAGCGGGTCGGCTACGGTGGGAGGGGCACGAGTACCTGGGCCCTCCTTTGGTTTGATGTGAGGAGGATCACACTTCTTGCCCCCCATTCGGTGACCAGAGGGTCGCCCAGCATCTTCACAGACGGCACATCTATAAGCTGGTTGACTGCAGCTAGCAGCGATGTGTCCGTCTCTCCCACAGCGGTAGCACAGCCCACTACGGTCAACCTGACTCGGACACCGCTGGCTCGTATGCCCAAGGCTCAGGCATCTGAAACAGCGCATAGGCAGCGGTTCTAAAACACGCACCATGGCCGAGCTCCAGCCCACCAAAAGTCTCCCCGTTTCTACAATCTTTTTGGCAATAGGCACTGGGCATTTTGCCAAAGCCGAGCCTGATCCCCCCGGACCAAATCGGACTTCTCCTACCTTAATCTGGTCGGAGGAATAAGCTTCTCCGCCCTTCTCCAAAATAGCAGCCATAATGTCCTCTTTCCCGATCGAGTCATCGAGCCCTGAGATACGGAGGTCAACACACTTTGTGGGTCTCGTGACTTTAGCCACTCCCGACAGCACCTCGCGCAGCTTAGAAGCCAACTGATCCGCCTTCTGTTCATTTCCAGGGCCTGGGATGGAGATAATCCTGGCCCCCGTTGCCGCCTGCTTACAGCGGATGCCCTCGAGTCCGAAGTCCTTAAGCTGCATTTGTGCCCTAGCCTTGCACAGGATGGTGGCATATGTAGCACCCTGCGCGATAGCATCTGGATGCAGTGTCAAGACGACTGCTGCCGATCGCGGTGCTGAAAGACCAGCTTTCTTTTTGTTTCGCCTCTTGCGTTTCTTGTTTTGAGCGGCTGCATCGGCCGTATCAGCTGGTGAGTTGGATGCCCCCTGCGACGCAGATTGAGCCGCCTTCAACCTCTTGTTTCTGGCTTTTCGGCTTTCAGCCGTCTCCCACTCCCCTTGTGCTGGGGTTGGCGCTGACGGCGTCGCCGGGCTATCTGGCTGACTACGAGAAGAAGAAGGGCCTGCTGTTGGTGCCTGCCGACGAGAAGGCGCTGGTGCTGGAGGTGGAGCAGCTGGTGCTGGTGAAGGAGGCTCTCTCCTTTTATCGCCCGCCAGCTGCGGTCTGATGATGGGCGCTGGGGGAAGTCTCGACTCAAAGCTGCTGAGTTGGGTTTTCACCATTTCCCCAATAGAAACAAACAAGTCTCGTTTAAAATGCTCCATCATTTCCGCCTGTAGCGCAAACGAATCTTTGGCAGGCCTGGGCACAGAAGACTGTGCTTGACATTCGGATAATGTTTTGCGCATGGCCTTCATTTCCGTCTGTACTTTCTCCAGCGTAGATGAGAGGCGAATATTTTCAGCGTGAAGCCTACGAACTTCTACATCATCCGACCGTACAGTTAAAGCGTTGAAGATTTTAGAGATACCTCGTATCGCGTCTTTTAGAACCTTCTGACAGGAGCCCTTGAGTTTCCCTGATCTCTCGGCCACACCCTTTATAGCTTCCAATTTTTGCGCCATTATAGCCCTGAGACGCTCAGCACTCTCGTCATCCTGACCAGGTTGTACTGATAAGTTCGAACCTGAATCGCTGCTTGGATCCATCATCGACCAGCTGTCATACTGTCCGCCAGCGAACTCTCCACCAGTGAACTCAAACGCATCATCCGCGTCCCTTTCATAGTCGTCCAATGGGCGGAGTTTTAACGACTTGACAAACTCAGTCCTTGCCATATTCCGCAGCATATCCTTCGCACGACCTATACCAGTACCAATGCTCTTGGTTGGAGGACGACCGCGTTTCCCACTACCACGCCCAACAGCGAATGGCTTAAGCTTTTTAGTGGTCGGCGCAGAAGTCCTCACCCTACCATCAGACTCAGGAGAGGATTGGACATCTCTCGTACGCTTTTTTGCCTTAGACTTTTTAACAACTCCCCTGGCGGCAAGGCAAGACTGACTACTCGCTGCTGAAGGGCTAGCTGACGCTGAAGGGTCAGCTAACGCTGAAACGCCAGCCGTCACTGAAGGGCCAGCCGACGCTGCAACAAGATTAGGCAAACTGCCTGCTACTGAAGAGCCAGCTGCAGCTGGCGCTAAACTGGACTGACTGCCCACAACTGAACCTTTCGAAGACGCCCCGTTTGTTTCGGACGCCGAAAACATTTCGTGCTCACTTATCTCGCCTGAGCTAAGCTTCACCCGCTCTCTTCCGCCCGAGCTAGGCCCACCGCCGAACTTTAAAATTAATTTTTGAGTTTTGGATTCCATTTTGATTCCCACGATTATGGTAGCAAATAATCGGTCCACCCGGGCAGAGGCTCCATGCCCGGGTAAGCGTATGGTTCACGAAGCAGGGGGTCCGCCAGTCCCCTGCTCCGTTGGCCACGTTGGGACTGGTCTCCCACCAGCCATCCATCCCCTAGCCCGTGGCAGGCGTAGGATTAGGGTTTTTTAGTGAGGTTGTCTCCTCGCGGGGACACCCAACTAAGGGCAGCCCCACCGTCCCCCAAAACGTGACTGAAAGGGACGGCTTCGCCGACGGTTGGCCATGAAGACCCGTCCGCCGATTGCGACAACCGTAATCGGACGGACCCGCCGCCTACGCTCGCACCACCGCTACTGGACTGTCCAGGACGCCGGCCGAGCCCGAACCGCGCTACCGCTGCCCAGAATATGTCTGGGACGCCAGCGCGGAGCCACCAAAACCGCAAATGCGGATAGAACCGCAAGGCTCCCCTCCCGTCAGACTATTAGCCGTCGCCGCGGGAAATGCGACGACGTTGCCCAGGGTGCACGACGGGGACGTTGTCTGACTTCGCACCCCAACCTAACCTAACCTAACCTAACCTAACCTAACCTAACCTAACCTAACCTAACCTAACCTAACCTAACCTAACCTAACCTAACCTAACCTTTTTTTTTTTTTTTTTTTTTTTTTTGTTTACGGGGAAAAATGCTATTACGCACCGCCTGCCTGAGGCAGGGGAAGTGGGACTCTCCCGCTGGTGAACAGCGGGCATACCGATCACTAAAAAACCCCGTTGTGACGTCTCATGCCGGTTCATGCGGCGTGGGTACCCGTTAGGCTTCCGCCACACCGCCCGGCTGGCCCTGGCTTAACCTGGCTTAATCATGGGCGCGCATAATGAGAGACATCAGTCACAATTGATGCCTTCTCGCGCAAGCCACGAACGACGCGTCAACGACGACGCCTCTCATCGGAAAGGCGCGCGGAGCGTCGTGGCTCTCGATGGACTTGGGGCGGCGGCTCCTCCACCACCCCCTCCATCGGTCTCCCGTCTGTGGAGTCCTCCTGGCGCTCGGGGCGATCACCCCTAATCACCGGAGGGTCCCCCCGGTGCTCGGGGCGTTTGCCCCTAATCACCGGAGGCTCACACACTCGGCTGCCCATTAAGTGCCCTGACGGTCGGCCACTGTCGGCACAGACCTGGCACCTACTTTCGACACTGCAAGTCGCGGCCACATGGCCCGGACTTCCGCACTTGAAGCATAGCCCGCTTCGATCTTTACAATCGGCCGGGCACAACGGCTTAGTGTGCCCCAATCCCAAACACCTGTAACACCGTAGGGGGCGAGGGGCAAGCGGACGCACCTCGGCAATACACCAGCCCACGCGTATCTTCTCTGTTGCACACAACGTCTTTACAGCAGCCACTGGGCATCGAAAACGGATGTAGCGGTTGCCGTTACGATCCATACGGATATCCGTCATTTTGAATTTAGTCGCCTCACATTTGGAAATAGCCGCAACCACGCCCAACACCTCCTCAGGCTGAATCGAGTCGTCCAGCCCAACGACTTCAAAATCGGCTGTCTTCTCCGGCCTGCTCACTGTAACCTCTTCGCCAACGACTTCCCGGAGCTTCGCTGCGAGGGCGTCTGCCTTGGTACCGCTTGCGTCTGGGATGCTAAGTATCTTGGCGCCCGTCTGTGTTTCCCTTACGTTCAGCCCCTCGTCCAGGCCTATATCTGTTAGGGAGATGCTCGCTTTCGCTTTTGCTAATACGTCCTTATAAGTTATTCCCTTCTCTCTCGCCGCAGGCAGGAGGGTCATCACCACTGCCGCAGTGCTGGGGGGTATAATCTTGTTTCGTCTTTTTAGAGCCGGCTGCTTTGGCTTCGGCGTGTGTTGACCATCGGGCTGCGACTGGGTTGTGGCCTCAGCCGCCATCTTTCGTCTTTTGTTTTGCCCGACAACGTCCTTCCAAGAGCCCCCTGGAGGATCAGAAAAGGGTGGAGCATTCTTCGCCGTGGGAACGGCACGACTAGCCGACTGCGTAGAAAGCGTCTTCATTTGTACATCCGAGAGGCGTTTCTCAAATGCCTCCAAACGACCGTCAACAGTCCTCCCGACAGATTCGAGGAGGGAAGTCTTCATG
This sequence comes from Crambus lathoniellus, assembly GCA_949710035.1. Classification (NCBI taxonomy): domain Eukaryota; kingdom Metazoa; phylum Arthropoda; class Insecta; order Lepidoptera; family Crambidae; genus Crambus; species Crambus lathoniellus. The sequence goes on from OX453296.1 coordinate 67,414,088, forward strand.
GCAGCCAAGGCCGCCGTCAGTTCGTCCGTCTTAAAGGGATTCTGTGGAGGAGGAGTAGCCTTAAGGCTCGCTACTTCTTTCACCAGATCCCTATTCCGTGCCGCCACCAGGTTACTGTGTTCGGTAACTTTTCGGAGCTCTTCGACTTTCTTATTATAATCCCGATGGAGTTCCTCAAACTCCGCGTCTTTTGCAGTTATAATCCCCATGAGGGACAGTTCAATCTGTCCAACACTTTGAACCGCCTTTATTATTTGCCTTTCCTCAATTCCTTGGATGTTCCCCAACCACTTTCTTAGACGACGAGTATGTTTGTCAAATTCTTCCTTCTCGAGCCGAACTGAGTCTTCGAACGACAGTCTCTCGTCATTGGACTCGGTATCGCATTCGTCTGAGTTACCCGCCAACCTAACCTAACCTAACCTAACCTAACCTAACCTAACCTAACCTAACCTAACCTAACCTAACCTAACCTAACCTAACCTAACCTAACCTAACCTAACCTGGGGGTCCTCCGGTGTGCGCGCGGCAGTGGTCCCCAACTTTGTGCACATGGGTCAAGGGTTGGCCGCTTTCGGGCGCACACTGGGAGGAAGTTTCCCGCAGTTTATGCGGTGCGTCTGCTGCCCGGGGCGCGGGCGGGTCTGCCCTGGGTGGTTGCGGGCCGCGGGAGCCGGTCTTCGGCGCGGGGCGCCTGTTCGGCGGTTGCCCGGGCGGGGGAGCGCGGCCGTGGTGTGCGGCGGCGGCGGCCGCGCCTGCGGGGTTGGGGGGGGTGGCGCCGGCGGCGGAGTAAGGGGCTGAGACGATCTCCCCACCCGGCTGTCTGCGCGAACGGCGTGGAGAAGGCGCTGGAGAGGAGCCGCTGTGAGCGGTCCGGCTGCGGACTCGTCTAGCCACGAAGAAAACAATTTTTTTTTATGCTAATACTAACTGTACCTGAGCGGGCGCGCCCGTGCGACCACCGCTGGCCGCGCGGGCGCGCCCGCTCAACCTAATCTTACCACGTATTGTTACTATGCCGTGGGTCTGGCCGGGCGGGCGTGCCCTCGCGACTAACACCGGCCCCCGGCCGGGGGGTCGCGCCCGCCCGACCCGACCCACATGCCACTTTGTATTAGCTTTAATTGCATCTGGGCGGGCGTGCCCGCGCGGCCACGGCTGGTCGCGCGGGCGCGCCCGTTCTGCCTTGTCACACTGCCCTCACGGGATGGAGGTTTATCTTCACTTATTTTATCACCCATACACTTTTTTCCTAATTCAGCTTGTGTGTTATTGTCAACTGCCACCGGGACACCCCACTCTTCATCTTGCGCCTCAACAACCCTTTCCTCGGGTGAGGCAGGGCCTACCGGGCTGGCCCCTGCGGCCCCTCGGGCTGCACGGCTAGGTCGCCTTGTCGGCTCTCTACCACGGGGGCATATGTGGCGGGGGGCACAAATCGACGTGCCGCCCCAGGGGAGGGTATGACCCGCTCGGGTCCCACGCGCGAAAAAATTTAGGGGTGGGCTGTCCCTGTGGCAGTCTTATTGTTATCGTATTTATTAGTTCATTATGTATAAGTATATATTATATTGATGCCCTTCTTCTCCTCCTATCCCAATATCTTCTGCTTTCTTTCTTCTATCCTCGTTCTGTTGTGTCCCCCTATCCTCCTCTTTCTTTCTACCCCTTTTTCTTACCCCCGGAGCGCGGCACTGGTGGGCAACAAGCCTGACCATGGGATGAGCTCATAGTGCCGCGTCCACTCCCTCACAACTTTTTATCTTTCCCAATTACTCATTTACCCATTCCGTATAAAATCCATATGGATTGCCCTTTACGTCTACCAAAAGTTTAAAAAAAAAAAAAAAAAAAAAAAAAAAAAAAAAAAAAAAAAAAAATAACCTAACCTAACCTAACCTAACCTAACCTAACCTAACCTAACCTAACCTAACCTAACCTAACCTAACCTAACCTAACCCAGTTCCCCCGCACCTCTAGACCCGAGCGCCACGTTTTTATGACGCTCCGTGCCTTTAAAATCGCAAAAATAGTGAAAGTTTCGCCGATTTCAACAAAAATTACACCAAAAGAAGCGGCTCGTCGAGCCCGTCATTTTGGTGTACCACACTTGGTGCCCAAAGTGAAACTGACGGAAGAAAAGTGAAGAAAAGTGACAAATTGAGGTTAAGAGGAGCTTTGGAGGAAGAAAACTCGCGAATTTCATCGACGACCCCTGGTTTTTGGACTGTGGGAAGTTGTTTTTTGTCGAGGAGCAGCTACCACCCCAATTCCAGATTTTTAACACCAGGATCCAGGAAGTTTTCTAACAAAGTCCAAAAACCACGTGGACACGAGGTCCTGGATCCGCTGGAGCAAATCCAAAAAACACACTACAGCCACCAAGAGGACGTCGCGGCGGACTTTTCAGCATAAACTGGTGCTGAAAATATTGAAAAACGAAGGAGATACAAGGTCCTGAAATAAAAACATTCTAGTCATTAGTGTAAGTGTTTGTGAAACAAAATCCCCCTGGTAAGTTAGAAATTAAAAATTGTTATTAAATTTGTTGGCCCTTCAGGCACATAATTGCAAAGTTTTAGAATTTTCATATAAGTAGTTTTGGATTTATTCGGTTTTCAGGACCGGTGAGGCTATTGCCCCGACATTAGAAAACCAAATAAATACCGGTTTTTTATAGGACAGAGGACTGGATTTTGAGTCACAGGAAGAGGCCGACTCGGGCTATCCTGTGCAAGTAGTTTTTAGTCTAAATTTTCAGTACTTGTCTAGATTTGCCTAGACAAAGTTAAATTTTCAATCGTAAAAATCACTAAAATATTTTATAACCTCTTAATTTATATGAAAATATAAATTAAAAATTCGGTTCTTAGTGTCACAAGAAAGCCCGGGAAGCCCTCTTTACAATAGGATAAGGACCCGCGGGGTAGCCACCCTCACTTCCGAGCGCCACCCCCGCGAAATTAGATAGTAAGGTGCAAAAACCGCAAACTTAAAATTGTAATAGATCGCGAGCTTGAAATTGACTTTTTTATTATAGACAATATCAAAATTCGGTTTGGGACGAAAATTAGTTTTAAATCTACAGGCAATTTGAGTGAAAGAATTTTGGAAATCGTCCCAGCCAATTTTTAGATATAGCCTTTTAAACTTTTTTAAATTTTATTCCTAAATTTCATTGTTTTTTTCACAAATTTCGAGTGGTTCCCGAAAAGCGGGGCCAACCAAATTTTAAATAGTGGTAGGGACGGGTTAAACCCACCCCTCACCAAAAATTTAAGGGTAAGGGTTCATACCCTTAGCCGCAAAACCATTTAATCACCCTTAAATTCGACAAAAATTGGACAAAAAATTTTTAAATAACTTATTTAACATATTATTATTTATTTTAAAATTATTATTTTCATATAGCGGGAAAGCCCAGTCTTTCCCCTTTTTAACAACACCCCTAACTCGCGTTAAGGTTAAAACCCCTCCGAGCGCCACCCCCGCGAAATTAGATAGTAAGGTGCAAAAACCGCAAACATAAAATTGTAATAGATCGCGAGCTTGAAATTGACTTTTTTATTATAGACAATATCAAAATTCCGTTTGGGACGAAAAATAGTTTTAAATCGACAGTGGATTTGACTGAACGAATTTTGAAAATCGTCCCAGCCAATTTTTAGATATAGCCTTTTAAACTTTTTAAAATTTTATTCCTAAATTTCATTGTTTTTTTCACATATTTCGAGTGGTTCCCGAAAAGCGGGGCCAACCAAATTTTAAATAGTGGTAGGGACGGGTGAAACCCACCCCTCACCAAAACTTTAAGGATAAGGGTTCATACCCTTAGCCGCAAAACCATTTAATCACCCTTAAATTCGACAAAAATTGGACAAAAAATTTTTAAATAACTTATTTGACATATTATTATTAATTTTAAAATTATTATTTTCATATAGCGGGAAAGCCCAGTCTTTCCCCTTTTTAACAACACCCCTAACTCGCGTTACGTTTAAAACCCCTCCGAGCGCCGACCCCCCAAAGACACCCAGGTAAAAAGTTTCAGCAAAAAGCTGAACTTAAATAATAACGGTCAAGGGTGATCAGCGACGGTTATTAGGCGTTTTTTAAACGCCATAGTCATAAATTGGCGTTTAGTAGTTAGGTATATATTAGGGGTGTATCAATTAAGACAAATTCACTCCCAAAAAATTTTCATCCCCCTACCCCTATTTCCGGAAGTAGGCCATCCCTGGACTTTTCCGGAAAGTTAAAACGCCAAATATTTTTAAATTAAATAAAAAAAGCCCCCCCAAAGTTTCATCCAAATCGTCCCGGTACTTCCCGAGTTACGGATTTTCACCCCCGGTCAGTTGGAACTTTTCAAAATTTCTCTTAATATAGATTTTTTATTGATATTTGTGCAATAAAAAATTCTATTTTTGGCCGTAGCTTCACGAGTGGGCCCGGGGCTATAGTACCTTGAAACTGGTTTTCGGGAATTACTTATAGTTTCCGAGCGCCACCCCCCGGGAATTTCCCGATTAAAACATCCGACTGACCAAAACAAAAATCTTTTCGAAAACGCCTAGGCCAACATCAAAATTCAAAATTCCAAAAACCACTTCTATCGATTTGGTATCCCTTCTTTCCCCTATCCCACATCCTAAAATCCCAATCCCGCTTTTCCCCATTTTGTGTCTGGGTGTTGAGGCCGAAATCCCGATAACTCCGAAAGTATCGGAGCTAGACGAATTTCGACCTCAATTCTGACCCTTAGACTCCTTCGGAGTCTGGGCAAAACCCACACTCAATTATCCTATCCCGCAACCTTTCAACCCCCTACCCCCAACCCCTAAATTAAATCTTCGACTCTAAATTCAAAATATCCCCGGAACTACCACTTTGGCAAAGGTAGTTCCATAATAAAATTTTGTCCTTGTAACCTACCCTATCCATTTCCATCAAAAACCCACCCTCCAATTTCACCCCGAACCCGATCCCTCCTAGGCACCTAACCACTGAGTTGTTTTGGTGCCTCTCTTTAATCAAATTGATTAAAGAGTAATTAAACCGAACCCTACATCCCGAGGTCAACTCTGACCCCGGATTCGGTGAGGGTATCCATAGCCCTTCCTTTCCCACCCCCTACCCTCCACCCTCCACCCCTAAAACCCACCCCCAAATCGAAAAAATTCGATAACTCGGGAACTACTGGCCCGATTTCGACGGGAGTGGGCTTTTCTGGTCGGGGATAAAAAGCCGGATTTGACCTACCCCTCTGCGACTCTACGTAGAGCGTGTAGAGTCTAATTAAATTAAAAATCAGTTGTAAATATTAATATTAAATACTCCCAACAGACCAGTTTTTTGTAGTTTTAGGACACCCTGCTTCTCTTTTGAGAGCAGGCATAGGTTTAGAATTATTATTGACATATTTTATTTTATTATTAATTATTATTTTGACTTTTATTTTATCTATTAATTGACTTTTACAACTTTTACAAGTTTATTTTAATTAGTTTAGGGACCCTAGACCTCTTTTGAGGCTAGGTATTAGTATAGGACATTTCCAAAAATATTTTTTGGAAATTTTTGAAAAAATTAAAATTAAGTTTTTATCTATATTATTTTAATTAACGTAGTTTTAAGACACCTGGACCTTTTTTGAGGACCAGGGAATTTTATTTTTAATTATCTTTAACCTTCCCTATAGGAAATAAAACTTAATTTTAATTTTAACTTAAAAACCAAAGATATTTTATTAGAATTTTATTTTAGTTTAGGACTCCTGGACCTCTATTGAGGCCAGGACAATTTAGTTTAGGACAAAATTTTGAAAACATTTTCAAATTTCTTTTAATTTTACAACTTAATTTCAATTGTTTCTTGAAAAATATAAATATTTTACTACTTTTTTATTTTAGCATAGGACTCCTGGACCTCTACCGAGGTCAGGCCAAATTAGTTTTTGTGACTTTTTTGAAGTTTTTTGGATACCCCAAAAACTTAATTTTATTTTTCCAACAAAATAATTGACTTTTTACTATAATTTTATTTTAGTTTAGCACTCCTGGACCTCTATTGAGGTCAGGATTCTTAGTTTTTAGGTTCTTTTTTGCCTTTTTCGGATTTTACTAGAAAAACTTTAGCTTTTCTTTTGACACAAAAACTAGTGAAATCGACTCGTAGACCTCTCCGGAGGCAAACCAAACATTTTTTGGAATTTTTTGGAACAAAAAATTTTTTTTCGAATATTTTTTGTCTAAAAATTTTCAAAATATTTTTACATATTCTTGTACATAGAGTCAAAATAAGGCAAAAACTAGTCTTTAATATATTTATTTACGGGTACTTTTGAACTTATAACACCTTAAAGTCCTATTTAATCCGGAATTTATATCTAAGTAACTATTTAGTTGTCAGTATTAGGTTATCTGAACCTCTCTTGAGGCCAGATATTAGTATTAGGATTTTATTGTTGACGACGTTGCTCCCCTGGGGCCCTTGTACACACACTAAGGTCACACATCTTAACACAATACTCCACAAGTCCCTAAACAAAACAAAATTTTAATATTAAATTTAGTCAAATTTTGTCATTTTAACAATTTATTTTATTTTATCTTAACTTTATTTTAAATTTTTAACTTTTACAAACGCACTAAGTACCTGAATAGACTAATAGGTTAGGCTAGGAGGCTAAGAATTTTAAAATTTTAAAATTGAATTTTAAAATTTTTGAAATCCAATTTCCTTTAATTTAGTCTAGTCATTTACTTAAGTACTTACCCCATTTTATTTATTTTATCTTCATTTTAATTCAAGTTCATTTTATCATAATTCAATTCTAGATTTTTACTTAATCCTGACCCATTCATTGCATCTTCAAGTTACATTTATTTCATTTTTAATCATACCCAATCTCACTGCTATTTTATATTTACCGTATTTGTGTCGTCCTAATCTATTAAAAACATAAAAATGGCACACAGACAAAAAACTAAACCCACAAATGCCAGGGAGAGCAAGGCAGTACACGAAACGCCGAGTAGGCTTTCGGGGACGGGAACTAGGATTATAGTAGTAGATCCTATCCTGGAAATGAAAGACCTCATCCCAGCTATGTCCGAACAAGCGTTGCAAGAGGCAGCAGTAAAAGCGAAAGATAGGATAATAAAAGTCCTTGAGCCAACTCCGACCCAAAAATCCATTACCAAAGAGGAAAGTACCCATATCATCAAGGAGACTAAAGACCTCTTAGAGATGGTTGAGGAGGCGATACGCAGGATCATGCACGAAAAAGGGACGAACGAATACTACCAAGAAGAAGAGAATAGGAATCGGTGTGGAAGTCCTAGCACTATGGATGAAGTCCGTATGAACAGACTTCAGTTATTCGCAGACGAAACGGAAAAGAGACTAGAAAACATAGAAAAGTTACTGGTAGAGACAAAGGATAACACCGAAAAGACCCTAGGGAGACAAGAAGAAACCACGAAGGTTATAGTGGAGAAGCTACAAAATATAGACGAAGGTGAAACATGGTTAGTGGATAACGTAGAAAAGATACTAGCGGAATCGAAGAAAAGTACAGAAAAAATCTTAGACAGGCAGGAAGAAACAAAGAATGTAATCATAAAAGATATAAAAAATATAGAAATTACGGAAAAGCCGCAGAAGGCTACCTACGCAGAGGTGCTAACGGAGGCCCGGCGTAGACCGCCCCTTAGCAAAACCCTCCACTCCATCATCGTGACGTCGACCGACCCGATGCTGACTAGTGACCAGGTCATGGACGCGGTCAGAAAGACGGCGGATACTGATGCCGATAAGGAGTGGATCAAAATCCAAAAAGTCCGTAAGGCAAAAGACCAGAAGGTAATAATAGGTTGCGAGAATGTAAATGAAATGGAGAAACTGAGAAAGAGGTTGGAGAAAGAAAAAACGCTGAAGATAGAAAAAGCTAAGAATAAGAATCCGCTCGTAGTCGTAAGATATGTAAAGGGGGACAAGAAGAAAGAACAAGTAGAAGAAGCAATAAGAAGAAAAATGGCAGATAAAATGGACAAGAAAGTAGAAACGAAAACCCAAATAGAGGCAATCTACGAAAAAAGAACCAGAAATCCACACGTCGCGCACGTGGTCGTTAAGGTGACCCCCGCAATCTGGCTGCAGTTGACAGAGACGGGGACTATCCAGCTACAATGGGGTATCGCCAAGGTAGAGGATCAGTCCCCGATCATCCAGTGCTCCCGCTGCCTGGGCTACGGCCACATCAGGCGGGTCTGTACGGAGGACGCGGACAGCTGCAGCCACTGTGGGGGAAACCACGTGTACGCCGTGTGCACGGAGAAGGAGAGTCCCCCCAGCTGCCTCAACTGTAAGCGGGCCAAGCATACTGAAAGTCAGCACAACACCTTTGACAGCATGTGTCCCATTAGGGATATGTGGGACAAGCTGGCCCGCTCAAAGGTGGCCTATTGCTAAGGGCCGCCAAAACAGAAAATTTGAATGGCAAGCTAACTTAGTCAGTATTAATAGGGACACAGCAGGGACAACTAAAAGCACACACCCTGGAGCAGCCAAGTACGTAAGAGTGCGAAGAGACGGAGGGCAACCACCCAGACAACGCCGCCACGGAGGGGAGCTGGAAACGCGCTGGACAGGGAAGGTAGTAGCTAAAACAATGTATGGTAACAAAAAATGGTTTTTGCAACCATCCACTTGCGGAGGTGAAACCAACCCACACCGCGACCAGCCCGCCTCCGGGATGGCCTCGGGGCTAAGTAGCCTTATACCGAGACTCACGCCCATACGGAAAAATCCAGTACATGCACACAACACACACACACAAGGGCCCAAACAAGCCAAAGTAGGCAAAGTAGTGGTAGGCAAAAAATTCTCAGTTACTAGTAAACGCCAAGTGAACAGATACCTTACGCAACAAAAACATACATACATAAAGAGAAAAGTAAAATATTATTAGAACATAGGAGTAGATACAAAGCTGAAAATATAAAATCTCTCATAGCTATAAGTAGGGAAAACAGACAAAGCAATAGTATTACATTAGCAAAGATATACATATATAAGACATAATAAACAAAGATAAAGAAATCAAGAATAGGGAAAAACATAAGTAGAAATAAAAGAATTACAGTAAATAAAAGAGAAAGAAATAGACGGTAGGAAGCAATAATTACAGAAATAAAACTATACATAAGCTAAGTAATGTACTTATTAGAAAGTAAGAATATACTGTAAAAAGGAAAAACAAGAACTGAAACTAGAAATAAGAAACCTAATACTCCAGTAAGAAAAGAAAAGAAGAACCACGCAAGAAGAATCAAGCAAAAAGAATTAAGCAAGAAAAGAGAAGAATTAAAAAAGAATATAAGAAAATTTGTATGTAAAAGAAAGCAATAGAATATATGTATGACAAATTGTAATTTATGTAAGAAATTGAAGAAATGCAAACAAGGAATTATGTAAGGTAAAGAAAATCAATGTATGTAAAAATTATAAATAAGAAGTAAGCGAAGGTTTTAATAAATGTAAATAAGTAATATTAAAATGTAAAATGTAAGGCAAGGAAACAATGTATTAAACATGGCATGTAACTAGTAGTGAAAATACAAAGAATATACGATAGTTATAAACAGTAATAAGAACAAAATGTAATTAAACAGAAATAATAGAATTGTAAAAAAAGAAAATGATATAATAAAAGAAATGTACACAACACAAGTAATACAAAAATGTAATATTATATAAGAAAGAAAATTTTGAAAAGAAAATATCCCAAAAAGGGAAAAAAAACAAACAAAAGAAAAAAGAAAGATAAAAAAGACAAAAGCAAAAAAAAGGCCTGCCACAAAGCGGGGAGCAATATTTTATAAAAAAAAAAAAAAAAAAAAAAACCTAACCTAACCTAACCTAACCTAACCTAACCTAACCTAACCTAACCTAACCTAACCTAACCTAACCTAACCTAACCTAACCTAACCTAACCTAACCTAACCTAACCTAACCTAACCCAGTTGCGACCCAAAACTCGCACGAGACGCATCTCGCTCCGCGCGAAAAATTCTAAAAAATTAGTTTTTCTTAAGATATCGCTAAGTGCTATACACCAAAAGTTGCGCATTTTTGCGCCCTACACGTGGGTGAAAGAAGTTTTAAAATCGGTGCAGTGCCTGATAAGTTATTAAATAAAAAGTGATTTTCTAACCTTCAAAGCGTGAAGATATAACTAGTTTTCCGCCCATTGCGAGTTAACCGCAAGGGGCCATCCAGACTCCGATACGCCGTTTTGTGGGCCTCCGCGCGCCCTACAAGACTACACCATCAGCTCCCCTCAACTCCTGGAATCCCAGGAGTTATTAAAGGGAAAAGGGAAAAAACACGTGGTTTTTTCACCACGTGTTTTTAGTTCCGGCCATCTGGGAGCAGCGCGAGGACAGCAGGCGGGTAGAAGACGTTAAGACAAAGCATCCGGCACCTCAACTACAAAAATCGGACCACACCAAGATAAGATAACTAATTTCTAAGTTTTTAAATTTTTAAACAATTTTCCCCAAAAATTTTTGTATGTAACCCTTCAGGTTTTTAATTTTATAAAGATAGTATTAATTAATATCTATATAGTTTCGAAAAAATATTTTAAATCCCTTAGATATTTAAGCCAGGAAAATTATTTGAATATAAGGGTGGTTTCTACCCCCTGCTTTTTCTCAGGAACTATTAGTCCGATTGACACCAAATTTTGTACATATATGCACTAGATATAAGACTATTTTAAGAATAATTTTTGGATTTTTACCTTTACTACTTTTGTTTTTATTTAATTTTTTGTGTTTATTTTTTATGCATACGGAAAGGGGTGCTATTTAGGGGTTGGCCGAGGCTGCCATAGGCCCTAGACCACCTTGGGCATCACTCCCAAGCCCAAACTTGGCCGCCCTAACTCTCAATCTACGTTTTTCCCAAACCGGCAGCCATTTTCTTTTTTTAGGGAAAATATTCCCCATCGTATAGCTTCCAAGATACTGATCGCAGGGAGGCGAGGTTTTCATAGGAGGGCCTCAAAAACCCCCCTCTTGCGCCCTGGTGGGGTCACAACCCTGTAGGACATATGATGTCTCTACAGGGATTCTGAGCACCTACGAAGGTAGATTTTGGCCCCCCCACCACGACGCAAAAATCCCCGAGCTTCTACGACCAGTAGTTTGGGCAGTAGGAATTTTTGAAATTCCGGCGGCCATCTTGGATCGCCATTTTGTTTTCGGGAAAAGGCCGATATCTCCTAAACTACTGGTCCGATTTGGACGGGGATTTATCCCAGGGGTACGCGTGACTCCCCCGCTTCCCCTCCCCCCCTCAAAACCGTAATTAGGAAACTTGCTTTTTGCACCCTGTTTTTAGGAGCGCGCGAGGTAGACATCGTAAAACTACCCCGGCAACACCCAATCACCGGCGTTCTAGCACCAATAGGGCCGGAGATATCGCCTGGCTAAATCTGGTCCGCCATCTTGGATCCGCCATTTTGGAGATTTAGCCAGGCCATAACTCCCAAACTACTGGGGCTAGAGAGTTGGGGATTTCTTCCGGGGGGTTCCCCGCACTCCCTCTTCCATCTACCTGGGGTAAATTTACCCTAGGGCAACTCGGGAAAATTTTCTGCCTGAGCACATTTTTGTGTAGAAAAAGAGGAGCCCCACGGAAGTTCCCAAAGAACCGGCGAGCTCCGGCTAATAGTTTTTGAGTTAACCAGAGTTACCCATTTTCCCCATAATTTGTCTGCAATATTACCCATAGGGGAACTCGAGAACTGTTGGCCGTAGAGCCCCGTGCTTGGGGTCACTGAATAGGGCTCGCTGAGCTCTATCGGGTTCGCGACTTAGTTTGTAAGTGACGGCTACCATTTTGGCGGCCATTTTGTTTTTAGGGTAAAATTTGATAACTTTGTTGTTTTTAAAGTTAGAGACTGGCGATTTTTGGCCAAAAGTAGTATTTAACGTCCTCTACCACTGGTAGGAGCATAGTTAGTTTTTAGAGACAGGGAAACTCTACATAGAGTTTTAAAATTATTTATTTAAAATTCATTTTTTCCCCATTTTTTTTTACATAAAATAGTTGGGGAAACCAAACTACTTGGTTGACACACACGCATTCCACTTACCCTTGACCGCAAGCAGACTCATACAGGCAGGTCCTGAAAATAAAATACTACCAAATAAAAACAATATTAAAATTATTTTAATAGAATCTTTTACACTCTATTTTACACATATACATACTGACGCCACTGCTCCTAAATAAAATTCCATAAAAGATGGCCACCGCACGCACTCCAGTCCCAACGGCCCGGACCCGCTACACGGACAAAACCAGTCCCGCTACAGCCGGTATAAACCAAACTGTAAACTCATCCACGCAAAAGGACTCTACATTCAATAGCCAAACACCAACGGAAGCAACCAGGTATGAAAACATAATGGACTTCTACGGAGATCACGGCCCATGGACCAAGACCAAGTTTAAAAGACTGAGAAAGGAGTATGAGGCTCATCATGCCGTCTCACCAGCGTGCTTAAACGGATTAGAGGTGAGGGGTAACCTCTATAACATCTTCAAATTCCTTGATGAAATCCCACAACAGCTGAGAACCTACCCAGGTATGAGAAGAGACCTCAAAACATGGCTTGAGAAAGAAGCGGAAGATGCCACCCACATGCTGTTTGAGGTGGCAGACCTCATAAACAGATACGTCCCAGAAAGGATTCCTGAAAATAAAGTCCCCATGGGTGCAAGTACGCCGATGCAGCAGTCCGCGCCCTTCTCCCCGAACTTAGAAGCTTTGGACGAGCGACTGGAGAGGATGGACCAGGTGATCCATGATCTCCAAGCGCTCGTTCCACTCGCCGTAAAAGACGGGGAGGACCTGCGTAACGTGTGCGCGGCGATATCGCAGTTGGACTCAAACATGAGGAAAATGGGAGATGACCTGACGCAAAATAGCGAAGTCCTGAAGGAAAAAAGCGTGGGCAACACAAACAAAATTGTAGGTGAAATTAAAAAGTGGGAGGACCGCCTAACGCATACAGTAACAACCCCAGATTTTGACATGGGGGCGTTGGATCACAAACTGCAGGCGATGATGGGGAGAGTGGAAGACGTGGTAAAACAGGTTGCCACCCCCGCCACCTACGCCAGCGTTGTGGCCAAGGCCCCCACACCACCAAAGTACCCACCGACCCTGGAGTCAATTGCAATTACCTCGGACTTGGAGCTAGAAACGGGGGAGGAGGTGCTCCAAAGAGTGAGGACTGCAGTTGATGCCAGGGCCGAGGGCCTTAGAATTGACAAAATAAGAAAAGCAAGGAACCAGAAGGTCATACTTAGTTGCACCAACAAAACGGACTTACAGAAAATTACGAAGAAAATTAAAGAAAAAGACAGTAAATTAAAAGTAGAACCTATCCTAAACAAAGATCCCTTGGTCATCTTGAAGGATGTACTACTAGAGGACGACGAGGAGATCGTCGAAGCGGCAATCCAACAGAACCCGGGGATTTTTGAAAATAGGGATAAAGGGTCCATCAGGATTAAAATAAAATACAAGAGAAACACCAGGAACGTACATGCCAAACACGTGGTCCTCCAAGTAGACCCACTAAGTTGGCAACGGATGACGGAGGCTGGTGCCCTCCACATTGATCTACAGAGGATCAGGGTGGAGGACCAGTCTCCACTTATCCAATGCTCGAAATGTTTAGGTTTTGGGCACGGCCGAAAGTTCTGCGCGCAGGAAGCGGACAGATGCAGCCACTGCGGAGGACCGCATTTGCGGGCCAAATGCGATCTGATGATCACAGGGGAACCTCCGGAGTGCTGCAACTGTGCTCACACGGGGAATAAGGCGGACCACAACGCCTTTAACATCAATTGCCCAACCAGACAGAAGTGGGACTACCTGGCGAGGACAACCACAGCATACAACACATAAGACACACACACACACACACGCGCATACACACAGGCACAATACCGGGACTCCTAAACTGATGGTTTAAAGTCACGTTATACAGCTGAAAACAGACACGTAAATTAGACACCTATATTTTGGAAATATAAAGGTCACATTAAAGTCTAACAAAACACTTGACACAAAACAATCGAACCCTAAAATTTTTTTTTTAAAAAACAATAAGCCAAAAACCAAACAAGTCTCTAACTATTAAAGCTTTAGAAATAGGGAAAGAATTATATATTATGTAGAATATATAAAATCTGCCCCAAAATACATAGTAGTTAAAAATAGGATAGGCATAAGTTTTTAGTTTCTAAACAGTTTAATAACCCATTGGTATGTATGCCTGGTGAAAATGGATATATTAAGTAATCTGATAAGATACAATGTAGAAATGTAACTAGAAAAAACATAATACTGTTGTAATAAAAATGTAATGTGTTAGTGTAAGCAAGAAAAATGTAAAATAAAAATTATGTAAAATTATATAAATTAAAATAAGAATAGATCTAGATTTACTGTTGTAATAAAAAATGTATTGTACTAGTAGAAAGTACCGAAATGTAAAATAATAAGATTAAATATATGTAAGGATAGACCTAGATAAACACACTGTCGAAATAAAAATGTATTGTACTTGAAGAAAACATTGTAACGTAAAATGATAAGATTAAACACATGTAATGTCAGACTCTGATTTATACATAAATGTTCACACAGATAAAAATTTTCGATAATAACTTAGAAATAGTGAATGTAAGCAAACGAAGAAATAATCCTGTAAAATAAGAATACATACTGAGTGTACCTTATTTACCCTGCGTCATGATGAATAAATAAAGAAATAAAAGTATAGACAGATAGTATTAAAAATAGGCGGGCACTCCCACCCGTTAAAGAAATAAATGTGGATGGATGAAAGAAAGATATTGTATGAAGCATAAAAGTACGAGAGGCATAAAAGTGAGAACTGGAATGAAAGAGAAACATAGATGTACAAAGGCTCGGACTTCGCGTCTGAGGAGCAGTGTAGAAAAAAAAAAAAAAAAAAAAAAAAAAAAAAAAAAAACCTAAATTCCTTTATTTCAGACCATTTATTTGCTTACTGACTGACTATTTTAAAATTAAAAAAGTAAATTAAAATATGTACTTATGTTAACACAAAGTTTCACCTTGCAAAATATGGAGAGACTTACTTCTATGGACTGACTCCTCTCTCCTCAGAATGCCTTTGGAATAAGAATAAGACTTTTTCCACATTAAAGCATAGAAGTCATCGATGCTAGCATCGGCGAACATGCCAGATGCACTACAGATTACAGATTTAAAGATGTGATTGTATAACACACGCAGGGCATTGTAGGAAAGCTGCATAAAGTTTGACCACAGACTACTGGTATAAAAATTTTGACAATAGCCTTTTAGTAAAGTTAAATTTACTTACCACTGACCGACAAAGCCCTGCGTCCCTATCCATCTATATCAGAATAAATAAATTGTCATACACTGTTTCAGTTACAATATGCCCAAGGTATTTAAACTGACTTACACGGCCCAAAGGAACCCTGTTTAAAAGTAACGGGGGCATATTTTCAAGTCTCCTAATGTTACCCCTAAAGATCATGAATTCACTCTTTTTTCTTGTTGTACCTTAGGCTGTGCTTGCATTATATAATCCTCGCTGGAGCTTTTTGAGGCCACCCAGCGATAGGCTGAGCAGCACAGCACCATGTCATCAGCATAACTGATATT
>OX453296.1:67434859-67437359 GCA_949710035.1 Crambus lathoniellus
GTTGTCCGTTATTGTACCCAGCACAAGGCCGTGGTAGTAACGGGGCAACAAGTGCGCCCTCAAGATTTCGAGCCGCTGTTGCGGCTTGAGGGGTGCCTTTGTGATGTTGTTCAAGGCACATTTGATATCGTGCTCTATCGTCACGCATCCAGTGGCAACAAAGTCAACGCCAAGATAGCGCCATCGGTCCACGCAATTCACCTGCTTTAGCCACCGCCGACCAATACGGAAGGTACGATCGACGAGGTAATGCGGCTTCTTACGCTTCCCATCCGGCACCATCGACAGCACGGAGCTCTTTGCATGGTTGAGCTGGAGACCCACCGAACTGCCAGTTGAGAACACGGCATCAATGGACTCCTGGAGTCCAATCTTCGACCCTGAAATCAGGACAAGGTCATCGGCATAGGCAAGAGCAGACACACGCTCATTTTCCAGCCTATAGCCTACCTCCTCAGGAAGATTGGCCAGTATCAAGTCCATGGCCATATTAAATAGCAACGGCGATAATGGGTCGCCTTGGCGAACTCCCCGTCCGACCTTTACAGAGCTTATCTCGCCCGGTTGCCCCTTCACAGCGAACCCAGTGGTTGCCGTTTCATACAACCGAGCGATATAATCGCAGAACGCCGTAGGCAGTCCCCTTGCCCTAAGCAATTCAACGAGTGCCATGTGTGACACCGTATCGAATGCCTTAGAGAAGTCTAGGATCGCCACGTGGCATTCCCGCAACTTAGCTCTGCTGTCCCCCAGTACAGCGTCCAGTACCGCGGAATTCTCCAAGGTACCGTCGACGCGGATAAATCCGCGCTGACGTACATCGGGGGGTAGACACTCCGCCAGTCTTCGCGCTAAAAGGGCGTGCATGTGCCGCAACGGCACCGACGCGATCGAGATCGGTCGGTATTCGCCCGGGCTGTTGGGCACGTCCACCTTCGGCACGAAAACTGTGCGGCATTGCCTCAGTCGGGCCGGGATTTCACCTTCGGCCATCCACGCATTAAAGATTTCCGCCTGCGCTTCCGCAGGAACTTTCCGCCACTCATCCGGGCGAATACCGTCCGGTCCAGTGGCGGCGCGCAGATCAGGTCGGACCGTTTTCACCTCATCGGCCGTAAACGGTTCCCAGAGCCGATCAAAGTTCTGCATACCTCCCACTCGCTCATCCCGCCTTAATAAGGTTTTCAGAACGTCCGGGCTCGGTCCGGGGGCATCAGACACTCTCTCTAGGATCGGTCGCCAATAGGCTTCCATCTCCTGAGGGGAGTGCTTCATCCCCCTGCAGTAACCATCGATTACTTCGGCTGCTGCCCTACTCTGATTCTTGCGCCAGAGATCCTGCACGCGTGCGTACTCCCTCCGTCTTCGCTGTCTCGCGTTGACCGGAACCTGCCGTACAGCAGTATCGCTGGTCTTCGCCTTCCTCCGAAATCTGCGCCGGCATCCTGAGGCGTCATCGGCCCCCGTCATCGCCCGTCTTGTCATCCTCGCTTCCGCCCTCATTATAAGTTCGTCCACGATACGGAGACTTTCGGAGCTGATAGGAACCTCCGCCACATCCTGCGAGTCTGTTACTTCGGGCACGTCATCTGGCACCAGTCCACCGCGCCGCCTCGACCCCCGCCGTGCTACCGTTCGAGATCCGCTCGCTGACGCACCTGCTTCGGTGACGGAGTGGCTGCCCCCTTCTCCACTACCGTCACGAGAGCGGAGTAGGCATAATTGCCTAGACACCTCAGACCTGTAGGTGTCCTTCCTCCGAACTCCCTTAACCGCCTCGAGCGTACGCTCCAAATGAGGTAGTTCCTTTAGCAGGTCTACGTTCGAGCACCTCTTACCGGCAAACAACAGCCGAGCCTCCGCTTGCGCAAGTAAAACTAGTTCCTCATCATGCCACCTTCGCTTCTTCGCAGGAGGAGCGCATTGCGCATTGGCCTCTATTGGATGAGCTCGCTTTGTGTGCAAGCCCAAACCAATTTTGGTCCCAAAGTCACGCCCACAATGCGGGCACGCCCAATCGCACGCCGGCCCATCCTCAGGACGGGCGGCGGAACGAGCATCCGGTCCAAATTTAGCCGACCGCCCCGCCTCCTGTGGAAGGACGGGTAAGCCGGATCTTATCATATCCGTCTTTTTGGGTGCGTTTAAATTTTTTCCCGGTGGGGCAGGGCTGCAAACCCCACCCCTGGGCCTCGCCTACGGTAATCGTAAAGCCCCCGCCGAAGCGTACCGTAAGCTTCCCATCCCCCGGAGGAGACAGGCAATGGGGCTACTCAGGGCACCACCCCCGAGCCGAACCTATTACACTCCATAAGTTGTATGGAGTGCTGCGCACCACATGGTTAGGGTTTGTCTGCCTACCACTCCGTCGCCAGTCGACCTACGCTAACCCCGAAGAGTCCACGTCTGTCGGCTCGCGGCGGAGTTATCGACGACCGCGCTGTCGCCTCTTTGTTGTGAGGAACGCACCTAAGAGACGAGTCAACTTCGGGGGCCTATA
>OX453296.1:67442359-67472359 GCA_949710035.1 Crambus lathoniellus
TATTCTATTATTCCATGCACGAAATATTCAAGCAGCATTTTTAGCCCGCTTTGAGCACTCTAATTTGTTCAAAGTAAAATTGTCGGCCCATCTCGACACTCACTGAAGAGCACCGCGATAGGATTTTGATATTGAACCGACGTGTTACCGCCGGCTCACCGACGATATGCTCCGCAAACGTGTCAGTATCACCGCGGATGCGGTGCACCGACAGCGCGGCGCACAAATGCAACTACGAGCTTTTTAACCGCAACAATTTTAGTATACGCTATTGGAGCTGGAATTATCGCGGCTGCTGGCACCAGACTTGCCCTCCAATTGTTCCTCGTTAAAATATTTAAAGTGTACTCATTCCGATTACGAGGCCTCGTAAGAGTCCCGTATCGTTATTTTTCGTCACTACCTCCCCGTGCCGGGAGTGGGTAATTTGCGCGCCTGCTGCCTTCCTTGGATGTGGTAGCCGTTTCTCAGGCTCCCTCTCCGGAATCGAACCCTGATTCCCCGTTACCCGTGACAACCATGGTAGTCGCAGAAACTACCATCGAAAGTTGATAAGGCAGACATTTGAAAGATACGTCGCCGGTGCTGGACCGTGCGATCGGCAAAAGTTATCCAGATTCATCAAAATTAACGACTTCGGACGCGAGGCCCTCCGTCGATTGGTTTTGATCTAATAAAAGCACTCATCCCATCACTGGTCAGAGTTCTGATTGCATGTATTAGCTCTAGAATTACCACAGTTATCCAAGTAACTGAGTAAGATCTAAGGAACCAAAACTGATATATTGAGCCATTCGCGGTATCGCCTTAATACGGCTTGCACTGAGACATGCATGGCTTAATCTTTGAGACAAGCATATAACTACTGGCAGGATCAACCAGGGAGCTTTCATTCGTCTTTCGACTGCGCGATAGCGCGAGCTCGCGAGAGAGAGCACGCAGCAAATCAGCGTCCCCGCCGGACGTTGAACCGTCCTAGGCGAGGAGTGACTTAACTTGGCAGCGGCTACACACAGCACGAGACACACATCACCTTATTATTTTTTGTTTTTTTTTTTTTTTTTAAAGAATGAATTAACACTCTCCTCGGTGACATGTGTACGTGTTGTGTGCGTCTCTGTGTGTGACAATGGCGAGGTCGGTTGTAGGCACAAAACAACAGATGAATGCAACGTTACATTACATTAACTTTTTTTTTTTCCGGCCAACCGACCACACCAGAAGAAGCGCCGGAGCGCCCACACTGAACGTTCGCATAGAATCACTATTCACATTGTATAGTTTTTCTAACACTGAACGTAAAACATAAACGTAATAGAGCCCGGTACAAGAGAGGCTCCACCCGTTTCATGTATAATCACACTAAGACTTTCGTCTCAGGTGAGCTACGAGATATGACCACATTGGAATATTCTCGCTTTGCTATGACCGCTTTTACGTACACAGTATTTCATGTGTTCGTCGATCTAAAATTACAATGAACAGCACAAAATGGTGTGTGTGTGCGATACACTACACCACTCCACAACCGTGATCGCTATTGCGTAGAAGTTTGCCACCCCACCGCGCGCCGTACTAAAACTTATGCCCGTACTAAAACGAACAATGTTCAGCTACGCGACAGACGGCCGTTTTCACTAGCAACTGGAAACACGATTAAGTGTGAGCGCCCGGCGCTCAAAATACGTCTTTTTCTAGTTTATATTGAACGGGTTAATAATAACGATAGTAAAAAAAAAAAAAAAAAAAAAAAAAAAAAAAAAATTAAAAAAAAAAAAAAAAAAAAACTACTCGTGCTCTAAATTGACATGGTTAATAAATAAATAAATATTATTTAAATAAATAAATAAATAAATAAAAATAAAAAAAAAAAATAAAAAAAAAATAATTGGTAAGTAATGATTCAATTTCTCATAGAAGTAAGGCAGCATTCCACTTTGGCGCCATTCGACCGGGCGGGCGTCAAAGAGTTGTGAAAAAACTTAACTAACATAGTGAACACGCCCGGCGACAATTGTACGGGTACGCAAAATATAAATAAGGCAGCATTTCAGTTTGGCACCATTCGGCCGGGCGGGCGTCGAAGAGTTGTGAAAAAACTTAACTAACATAGTGAACACGCCCGGCGACAATTGTACGGGTACGCAAAATATAAATAAGGCAGCATTTCAGTTTGGCACCATTCGGCCGGGCGGGCGTCGAAGAGTTGTGAAAAAACTTAACTAACATAGTGAACACGCCCGGCGACAATTGTACGGGTACGCAAAATATAAATAAGGCAGCATTTCAGTTTGGCACCATTCGGCCGGGCGGGCGTCGAAGAGTTGTGAAAAAACTTAATTAACATACCCAGTGAACACGTCCGGCGACAATTGTACGGGTCGCCAATTGTTCGATTGATGTCGAACGATTGTTCTCTTCATCTCCAACTGAACTAGTACTGCAGGCAGGGCTGCCGAAATATCACTGGAAAGTAGAGTTAACCATTTTTTATTTAATATTGTGTTAGCATTATCATCTAAGAGCATAGTGAACCTAAATCATACGGTAATTCGACAATATTAATTTGCTTTATTGCAAGCCACATGTATATGTAGTAGGTAAAACCTATAGTTTTACAAAGGGTAGGTACTTAAATCGAATGGGTTACTCCATCCAGGTCGCATATTCGTAAATACCCGACGCGTTAAGATGTATGCCCGAAGTTACTTAGCAAATAGCGGACGTGTCGGACTAAAGTTTAGGGTACCTAATAATTACAATAATATACATACTATATTTCTACCTAACTGAGTATACTGTCGGCAAACGAAACAAGGAAACAAAAAACGAGTTTGCCATAAAGTCCTGTAGGTCACGTGATAGGTTAGAAATTTAAGGCGATCGCGAAGCGCAGCGAAGCGATCGCCTTAAATTTCGTGGTTATTTTTTTTTTCACACCACAGTACTACTTGTTGTTTATAGAAACGTATCTACTGAAATTACATTATCCCTGCGATAATACAACATACCTACATACATAAATCACTACAACCATTAGAAAGTTGAATGAAACAATACTGATTGACATTATAGTAGGTAAATAGCAGACGCGTCGTCTCGTCTCGTCACGCACGGCACGGCACGGCACGGCACGGCACGACACGACACGACACGACACGACACGACACGACACGACACGACACGACACGACACGACACGACTCGACACGACACGACACGTCGAGTATATATATATATATATATATATACATATATCGACATATATATATATATATATATATGTCGTAGGTATATTGTCAAAGCCGTGATATAATAATTCCACTAGTGAAATTATAATTTCTCGTTAAATTATGAACGGCTGCGAGCTCACGAATTTGCCTCGTAAAAGTCCTGTACTCCTCGGAAGTCCTGTAGAACACGTGATAGGTTAGAAATTTAAGGCGATCGCGAAGCGCAGCGAAGCGATTGCCTTAAATTTCGTGGTTATTTTTTTTTTTTTGTGAAACAATCCATAAGTTGTATTGATAAAAAAAAAAATAACCACGAAATTTAAGGCGATCGCTTCGCTGCGCTTCGCGATCGCCTTAAATTTCTAACCTATCACGTGTTCTATATGACTTCCGAGGCTCGCAGCCGTGTGCATACTGTTTCGTACTGTCTATTCATAATTTAACGAGAAATTATAATTTCACCAGCGGAATTATAATATCACGACTTTGACAATATACCTACGGCATATATACCAAGCTGAAATTTATTTATTCAATTTATGCGTATTTACGAATATGGCACCAGGACAGGCCAATTTAAACAGTATTAGGTATTTGCATAGTTTTAATACCTACCTACCTACACTGCTTTCTGCGACAGAGGCCGGGTCGGGTTCGATTCCCGAACAAGACAAATATTTATGTGCATTCATGAACATGTCTATTTTGTCTTGGTCTGGATGTTTTCTATGTATAAAATCATATATTTATCCGTTATCTAGTTCCCATAACACAGTTTCTTAACGAAAACTACTTATGAGCTAGATAATTGGTGTGATTGTAAGAATTTTTTTTAATTTAATAACAAAATAAATACCCGAGTGTCTCGTACTCGTCGATATCTTGGTTTAACTTAGATACTGGCGGCGCAGGCTGCGGTAGACCCCACTCTTCACTTCACTTTACACGCCTGATAAACCTTTAATAAAAAAAAAAAAACGATTGAAAATGTTATAAATTTAATGTTTGTTTGAATTTGTTTTCTCCAAAGAAGAAAAGAAAGTATACATAGGTTGGTACATCTTTTGTGAAAGTGGTTTAATAAAAAATTTCAAATTGTTTGTGCACTGTTTTTAGCTCCACCTGTCGGCTTGTGCGCGATAATATGAAAAATGTGCGATAGATGGCGCTGTCCGTGTTATTTATTAGTTTCAACGCTTGCTTGTTCCCGAAAAAAGTTAGTATTAAAATATATTGATAATAATTATGTTAAAATACATAGGTACCTACGTAGTTCGATCTAGGTGCGACGGTTTCACGATCACGGCTCGGGGGCAGCTCGTACCTGGGCCCGGTCACCGTCACCACCGCCATCGCCACCAAAACGCCCGAAACTCGTGCAACCTTAAAAAATAAATAGGTATAGATTTTAATTTATAAAGCACTCAAAACACTTTCAAAATTTAAAAAATATTTATTTTTTTACTTACACATACTGGTTGGTGCTCGCTCGTCTATCCATAACTTCAACTTTGTCTCCAACAACTCCTGTCTGCCTCCTGTCTCCAACCTGGAATGTAAATTATCAAAAAAACTTTTTATAAAATACTAGCTGACCCGACGCGACTTTGTTCGCATGGCCCTAAACATGTAAATCTAAACCATTCTCGAATCCACCTGAAGACGCATAAAAAATTTCATTAAAATAGGTCCAGCCGTTTAGGAGGAGTACAGTTACAACGAAAAGTGACATTGATTTTTATATATATAGATAAACAATAAAAAGAAATGAAGTAAGTACATATAACTTTACATTTGGTACTTTATTTTTTTACAAGTTTTTGAGGTAACAATGTAAAAAAAAAAAAAAAAAAAAAAACACCAACATCACGCGGTGTTCCCAGGCGGTCACCCATCCAAGTACTGACCGCGCCCGACGTTGCTTAACTTCGGTGATCGGACGAGAACCGGTGCACTCAACATGGTATGGACGTTGGTGACATCTTATTTTAAAATTTGCATGATACGTTTAGCAAGGCGGCAAAGAGTTAAGTAGCGAGTCTATAGAAAAAAAAACATAATTTTTAAGTATGAAATGAAAATAATTAAAATTTATAATTTATAAATGGCCGAGTTAGCTAGCTAGCTAGGTAGGTAGGTAGGTAGGTAGGTAGGTAGATAGGTAGGTAGGTAGGTAGGTAGGTAGGTAGGTAGGTAGGTAGGTAGGTAGGTAGGTAGGTAGGTAGGTAGGTAGGTAGGTAGGTAGGTGGAATACCTAGTGACTTCAGCAACTTCTTCGACAAGATTTCCTGTTTAGTAAATCAGAATTATTAGTAGGTATGTACAAGACAATGCTGCTCTATTTTATTTACAAGCTTTAACTTGCAGTGTATTTTAGAAACTTTTTATTAACTTCCATGTTAGATTATATGGCATGTTAGTTAGTTATTGGGGGACAAATCTTGCAAGCTTAATTTGACCCACTTCCCAGTGTCCAATGGAGCTGAAATTTTGTACCTATACAGGTTTGGTTTAGATGACATTACAATATTAAAGTACAATCAGCAAAAATGCAATTTTTACTAAAAAACTTATATCTGACCGTTCCGGTCAGATCTTGCAAGCTAAATTTTACCAGTTTTGCAGTGTTCGATTGAGCTGAAATTGTACCTACTTTATTTAGTGATTCATCAGTTAATGAATAAATTCAAATTGAGCTGTTTTTACCACACTTTTATTAGCTTCACTTGTAACTAAGTCACAATGTAAGAAAATCTTGGAATTCAATTTTAACCTACTTTTAATTGTCGTATTGATCTGAAACTTTGCAAGTCTATATGAATCTGATGACAATACAATAATTTGCTACTATCGAGCTGATCTGATGATGGAGTCAAGAGGTGGGCAATAGAACTCTTCAATGGCTGCTAGGAAACCCCTCGAGTTTAGACTCATTTGTTTTGTTCTGATGAGACCTATTCGGTACACTTAGTGGTGAAGGTCTGATGATGGAGCAGGGAGGAAGCCAGTGGCACTCCTTTATCACCAATAGGAAACACCTCGAGTTCTGGCTCATTTGTTTCGTTCTGATTAGACCTATTCGCTACACTTGGTGGTGAGGGTCTGATGATGGAGCAGGGAGGAAGCCAGTGGCACTCTTTAATGGCCAATAGGAAACCCTTTGAGTCTGACTCATTTGTTTCGTTCTAGTGAGACCTGTTCGTTACACTTGGTGATGAGGGTCTGATGATGGAGCAGGGAGAAAGCCAGTGACACTCCTTAATGGCCAATAGGAAACCCTTCGAGTTCTGGCTCATTTGTTTCTTTCTAATGAAACCTATTCGTTACACTTGGTGGTGAGGGTCTGATGATGGAGACGGGAGGAAGCCAGTGGCACTTCTTAATGACCACTAGGAAACCCATCGAGTTTAGGCTCATTCGTTTCGTTCTGATGAGACCCATTCGCTACACTTGGTGGTGAGGGTCTGATGATGGAGCAGGGAGGAAGCCAGTGACACTTTTTAGTGACCACTAGGAAACTCCTCGAGTTTGGGCTCATTTGTTTCATTCAGATGAGACCTATTCGCTACACTTGGTGGTGAGGGTCTGATGATGGAGCAGGGAGGAAGCCAGTAGCACTCGTTAATGACCACTAGGAAACCCCTCGAGTTAGAGCTTATTTGTTTCATTCAGATGAGACCTATTCGCTACACTTGGTGGTGAGGGTCTTATGTTATGTTGGAACAGGGAGGAATAAATTAGTCTTATACTTTATTATATGTACCTAATTATGTAATTTATTACATCTTATTAAGGAAGCTAGTGGCATTAATTAATGTTAATTGGGTTTGCCATTTGTTAAACTAAAAAGAAAGAAATAAATATATAGTTTAAAAAACTGAACAAACACACTTTTAATAGTAACAGACAATAACCGTCTATTCAGTAACTGAAATTAAAAAGCGTGGTGCGCCATTTGCAAAGCATGAATTTCAAGAACTTAATATTGACAACGCGCACCACGCTTTTTAATTTCAGTTACTGAATAGACGGTTATTGTCTGTTACTATTAAAAGTGTGTTTGTTTAGTTTTTTAAACTATATATTTTTTAAGCTTGTAAACATAAAAAATATTACTTTATTTGCTAAGCTAATTTCTCATAATCGGTACCAGCTATAAAGGATAAGGCCTTCCGTTAGGTGTAAGTACATACCTACTGTTATATTTCTCTCTCCCGGCTAAGTAAGTACATAGGTACTTACTTGTTTGCAAAAGTATATTATTATGTGTCCCAGCCAAGTAATTTCAGCCAAATCCGTTCAGCCGTTTTTGCGTGATTGACACAGACAGAACACAATTACTCCTAGCAGAGGTGATTGAGTAACCTCAAACATCCAAACATAATAATAACCTTTCATTAGTAGGCTATACGATTTAAAAGTACTTACATACCATCAATATCACTGTCGAGGCACCACACAAAACTTCTAACAAACTAATAGGAGTCTTACAAGAGTTTTGTTTAGTATTTTGCACGGCTCAAACGAAAGCAATGGCGGATCAAATGCAGATTGCACACACACAATCAGGGTTGCCAACTCAATACCACAAATTGGTGCTAAACGACATCTAAAATAGTGCTAGATAAGTATCAATTTCCAAAAATAGTGCTAGATAATTTTAAAATATCATAAAATGATAAAAAAAGATTTTTTTATTGTGAATGAGGCTTATTTCGATTTTATGCGTTTTTTTTTTCGCGTTTTGAATGACGCTTATTTTTGCATTCATTTCTGTTTTGCAAAATATACACAATACACATTGCTTTCATTCAAGCTATTACCGAGTGGTCTAGCTAAGTTATTTCTTGTATTTCGGATCGAACGATCCGATCCCACTCTTTTCTGAAACATTGAGCATACCTGACTTTTTTGCTTAAAGGAATATCCATCTTGGTAACTCACCCACCCCACCACGCACTAAACTTTTTCGTCCGTTTTAAAGAAGCAAATCACCAATCAACAAACAAGACAAATAAAGACTTAAGTACCTAACTAGGTATCCTAAAGAAGTCAAATTATATCAGATTTCCGTTGCATAAAGCGTCTTGTTACTGACCGCGTCACTGCCTTTTGTTCAGGTAACCAGAAAATAATCATCATGAGTAGGTACTATTTAGTGCTAGATTTGGTGCTAGGTGCTGTATGTCATTGTTTCGTGCTGGACCTATGAAAATAGTGCTAAATCTAGCACCGAAAGTGCTAAGTTGGCAACACTGCACACAATGAAAGAATTGGAACAAACAAACGAAAAACGAATCCTTTTAATGAAAATCACGCTCACACATGATTAATAATACAAATATTAAGTTATCTTACGAATTATATTAAAATACGGCTACCATATTTGTTTATGTTACATAAAACAGCATTAAAACTAGTTATTTACATTGAATGAAAGACACTTAAGTATAAGTAATATCCGTATCCGTAAAATAGTTGCTTCAAGATGGCCTTTTTTTATTTAGATACGTCATTTTCTTAGTGCAGGCGTAGGTTAGACATTATGAAGCCATATTTATTAAAAAAAAATCTTGAATAATATTATTAAGAATGCAGGCAGGCAATGAATAAAATACTCAACTCACACACTTAGTTTCACTTTTATTTGTCAGAAGGGGGGGGGCTACCGGCTAAAAAATCTGGATATGGGTATGGGCTACCCGACGTCACAAAACAAGGAACTGATAGCGGCTATTTTCTTAATAAAATTGACTTGACTTAAAGTTTCCAAAAACGTATGAAGTTCATACCCATAAAGTTACGCGGTAGCCCCCCAGTAATGCTAAAAACTTAAAACATAATACTTTATTATACTTACCTACTTAATGAATATTTGCATGCCTATTTAGTTAGCAACGTTCAACAGAACAAAGCAGCAAAAATCTATCAAGATATGGAATTCAAATGACAGTTGAAGCCCATACCCATATCCATATTTCTTAGCCGGTCGACCCCCTGACCTTAAAAACGAGCTACGATTGTTTTTGAATCACTCTTATTTTATTGTCAGCGCCATCTGGCTAGACGTCAATTCTTTTTTTTTTTTTCAATGGCTGTCAGAAAATCTCTCATTGTTCTCCAGAATAAGTGAAGTGAGTGACAGACAGACAGACAGACAGACAGACAGACAGACAGACAGACAGACAGACAGACAGACAGACAGACAGACAGACAGACAGACAGACAGACAGACAGACAGACAGACAGACAGACAGACAGACAGACAGCCAGCCAGCCAGCCAGCCAGCCAGCCAGCCAGCCAGCCAGCCAGCCAGGGGGGCTACCGCGTAACTTTATGGGTATGACCTTCATACGTTTTTGGGAACTTTAAGTCAATTTTATACAGAAAATAGACGCTATCAGTTCCTTGTTTTGTGACGTCGGGTTTAACGATAACTAGCTAGCAACGTTCAACAGAACAAAGCAGCAAATATCTATCAAGATAAGGAATTCAAATGACAGTTGAAGCCCATACCCATATCCGGATTTCTTAGCCGGTAGCCCCCCAGGGGGGCTACCGGCAAAAAAAAATATGGATATGGATTTGGGCTTCATTTGATACTTGAAGCCCATATTATGCCCATATATAAGGACAAAATATGAACTTTAAATGTCAAAAATGAAGCCCATGTCCATACCCATATTTTTTAGCCGGTACGGGGGCAGATGACAGCCAGCGCAGCGATATTGATGTAACGAGCTCGTGGCGGTTGCAAAAAGTTTCTTATACTCCAAGGAGAAGAATGTCAACTTCATAGAAAAAAAAATCTATGAACAAAATTAGTTTGGAGGTGCTGCCATCTTATTTTATCCCAAGCCAACTTGTGTGAGGTGGAAAATTTGAATCGCCTACTATTCACTTGTATTTTGAATTTATTGATAGGCGCACCCAGACAGTGAGTGAGTGTAGAGAGAGACAAAGTCGATAAAAACAATTAATTTAGTTCTTCATAGTATTAAAAACAAGTATTCCTAAAATAAATAATGTACGTATCAATTAATAACCAAACGCAAATGACAAGACTTTACTACTTTTATAAGTGGAATACGACCCTTAACTTTACTTTTTGAATTTTATTATCTAAATAACACAAAATCTCTAAAAAACATAACGAAAAAGGTCAACTATGGTTTCTCTTCGATTTGTGTGTGCTAATGGGCGATTTTCTGAAAGCTCAGCCACTAGATGGCGCTGTCCCACCTATGCAGTTAGAAAGGAACGGAACGTTATAAATTTTACTTTGACGCGACTTTTTTACGTAAAACGGAACGTCAGACAGATGTTATTTATTTACCTAAATCTTTAAATTTACCTATTTCGTTTCCGTTCCTCACAGTAGTACTTATTTAATATATTATTAGTTTCCTTTGAGTTTTTAAAAAGTAATTAATTTAAATATGTTTCATACCAAAATAAACCATAGACATGTACATACTTATTCAACGCCATCTAGTGAAGCAATTGGAAGCTTTTTTTTTTTTAAATGGCCTCTCAGAAAATCGCTCATTACGTGAACAATTTGACAAATGACCCCGTCATGGCAAAATTTTGAGGAAGTTTTTGTTTCCAGGTGTTTGTAGGTTGCAGATATTTATCAAGATTAAAAAAAAGCAGACCGAATGTTCCTTATCAGCCTTATTACAAAAAAATGCTTTAAAACTGGTTTAAACTGAGACTAATAAATCTACGATTGTTACCGTACTAAAGTTAGTGCGGGTTTAAAATGTATATGAACTTCACACTTTGGATGCATACATAACTTTAAAACAATAACGAAACAAATGGTAACAAACCATATTACTGTTCTTTCTCTAAGTTTTAATCCCTTGAACGAGCACAAGTAATACTCTTAGCAAGTTTTATAATGATTAATCGGAATACTTTTTAACTAACCTGCATGAAACGGAACGGCTACGTGGCGCGACTCGACCAGGCGTTGGAATCACCCATAGAATAGGTCAACACTTAGTGATTACAGTAGTGGGGATGCCCCTTTGGCCATACATTGGCTATAACTACGACCGCCATTTTGTTGGGGTGCCCCTATTGGCTAAAATTATGGCTGTCACTTTTTTTCGAAATGACGTTTAGTTTTTGTGTTTTTTTTACTCATTTCGGTTTTCTTTGATTATTTAGTTAATTTTATAGTTTTCCCATGGTTTTTCCACTTTTTCGCAGATATTTCTGTACAGAAATATGGATACATTATTCGAAGATGCCCACGGTACGTAAGTAAATCTATTTACATAGTTTTTTGTATCAATTATTTATTACATTAACTTAAATTTTCGTTTGTTGTTTTAGTTAATTCCAAGAGGCAACTTTCTATTTCATAACAAACCAAAACAAAAGAAAATATATTTTACAACTTAACCGGAGTAAGAAGATTCTCAAAGTTATGAATGAAAGGTAATGTTTGTTTATTTTTTATAAATGAATGTACTTACCTATGTTTATGTAATTTAAATATTGATTAGTTTTGTTGAAATCCATTCTAATTCGATTTAGAAGTGATATCATATGGTGATAATGATAAAGCACAGTAGATTACTTGGGATTAAATGCAAATAATCAGTTGTTACATTTAACTAGTTTCAATTTAGGGAAGTTGTTAATACCTACTAAGTCAAGAGAAAATTAGGTACAGTGATTCAATAAATTTGTCAAAACATTTAAAACTGACTTATCAGCAAATTCATATTTGTGACAAGCAGAACAGAATTATGACAAATAAACCAGTAGGAAAAGAAATGATTGTTGTCGGTACGAATGACGGTTTATTGTGATTGTCTTACATCTATGTTATTACTGCTACTATCTTAGATCTTAATTAAGTATATAATTTATACTATACACATACACTCAGTCCATGTACACTCGACAGCATATCAGGTTAAACAGTTGAACTGCGATAACAGCTTTTATTACGTAGGGCATAAAGGCGGTCTCAAGGTCAACATGTATAGTCTGATGTGCCACCGTGTGTACAAAGCTTATCTACTTATTAACTATTATCTAGAAACGTTGATATCTATAACTTAATTATAAGTACATTCAACAGCACATCAAGTTAAACAGTTGAACTGCGATAACAGCTTTTATTACATAAGGCATACAGGCGGTCTCAAGGTCAACATGTATAGTCAGATGTGCTGCCGTGTGTAGGTACATACCAGCACAATAAACAATGTACTTTAGCCACGCAAGTACTCTTTCTTGATTTACAAACTGATCAGCTATCACTTATTTGTTTATAAAATGTTATGGCAGATTATAGTAACAATATGTAGAATCTATACTAACCAAATCTAATCTTTTCAGATAAGTTGAGTGTCAACGACGTCAATGGAGTGCTGCGAAGATGCCTGTGCCTGCCTATTCTTGCGGTTATAAATTATCAAAACAGACTTATAGTCTAAATTACTGCTGTTAGTAGTTATATTTATTTCATACTGTATTCAATGTTTAACTATTAAGCACCCAGTACAAGATGGCCGATCATGTTGGCCGACCATGATGGGCTATCGTGTACAGGGGCGGTTTGCGTTGCTCGCAGACGGCAATCACATGCAAACTGGCTCTGTACACGATGGCCCATCATGGTTGGTCAACATGCTATGGAATTGCGTAAAGTCCATCGTATTCATTTGACAGTTCATATTGTATCATAATAAATGTCATTCCATACAAATTGTAGCCGATTGAATACGATATGAACTGTCAAATTAATACGATTATCTTACGCAATTGCCCCCATGATCCGCCATCCTGTACTGGGGGCTTTAGGAGTTAGTTATTGTGTTTTGCATTGAAAGTGATACCTATTAACAGTAAATAAGGAAATGGCAGCTATACTGATTAACTACAAGGAAAATTAGCAATAGCGTTTGTGCGTAAAAACTATTTGCAAGCAGTTTAATTTTTCTTTTATTGGTTGTTAAAGTGTTTATATTTCTTGGTTTATTCATAAAGTCAATTTAGTAAGTAATAATTTAATTACTCTCGTTCTTTGCCTTGTATAAATCTTAACTTTCACTTCAGTACTTTGTATTTAATATAAAATTATAATGTAATAAATGCCTGTTTTATCAACTAAAAATAGTTTATTTTAATATTGAAAATAAGCAATGTTTAGTTTCTTGAATTCATATTTTTAACACTTATTTATGTAGCTTACTTATTTTTACCATTATCTTTATTTTATATAAATTAATAAATAGCCATGAAGTGGGTTTTTGACATTACAATTAAACAGCAATTAAGAAAATTAACAAATTGTCATAATATCAATTCAAAATTTTATTAGGAAAATAAGAGCTTTAAGCGCCGTCTCATAAGAGTTGCACACAATAGATAGGTATACCTACTTAGATGTGCATTGAAGCTATGCTATTTTGAATAAGAATTGCTAAATAAATAGGTTAATAATATGGTTTATTTATTCAGTAATTCTGAAACTAGAGTTTGTCTGTTATAGAGTATTGCTAACAAATGATAACAGATGGGCTTTTATTGAAATTTATAACTTAAACTTCTATCGATTAGGTTAAAAATAAAAAAGATACCTATGTACTTGTTCGACAGAAATGATTAGAAATAAGCAATAATGAAACTGTTCAAATAAAATAAAATTCCTTTATTTCAGACCATTTATTTGCTTACTGACTGACTATTTTAAAATTAAAAAAGTAAATTAAAATATGTACTTATGTTAACACAAAGTTTCACCTTGCAAAATATGGAGAGACTTACTTCTATGGACTGACTCCTCTCTCCTCAGAATGCCTTTGGAATAAGAATAAGACTTTTTCCACATTAAAGCATAGAAGTCATCGATGCTAGCATCGGCGAACATGCCAGATGCACTACAGATTACAGATTTAAAGATGTGATTGTATAACACACGCAGGGCATTGTAGGAAAGCTGCATAAAGTTTGACCACAGACTACTGGTATAAAAATTTTGACAATAGCCTTTTAGTAAAGTTAAATTTACTTACCACTGACCGACAAAGCCCTGCGTCCCTATCCATCTATATCAGAATAAATAAATTGTCATACACTGTTTCAGTTACAATATGCCCAAGGTATTTAAACTGACTTACACGGCCCAAAGGAACCCTGTTTAAAAGTAACGGGGGCATATTTTCAAGTCTCCTAATGTTACCCCTAAAGATCATGAATTCACTCTTTTTTCTTGTTGTACCTTAGGCTGTGCTTGCATTATATAATCCTCGCTGGAGCTTTTTGAGGCCACCCAGCGATAGGCTGAGCAGCACAGCACCATGTCATCAGCATAACTGATATTATTCACACCGAGTAGTCCCAGTGTAGTTTTGTCTTAGAGCCATCAGTAAAAGCCTCATCCTTGAAGTGTTTCTGGCACAACATATGTAGGTACTTTCTCTCTGGGAATATCTAATATTGCACCCCCATAGTCCACACCTGAAAATACATTAAGCGGAACAATTTGATATTGTCCTGGGCAAACGAGCGACTGCACTTAATAAACTTTCTCCTGTTATATCTCACAAGGTGTAGGGCAGGCGTTGGAATCACCCATAGAATAGGTCAAAACTTAGTGGCCGGTAGCCCCGATACCCATTCATTGGCTATAATTAATACCGCCATTTTGTTGGGTTGCCCCCATTGGCTAAAATTAAGGGCTGTCACTTTTTCAAGAATTTGAAGATGACGTTTATTTAGTTTGAGTTTTTTTACTCATTTCGGTTTTCTAGTATTCTTTAGATGTTTTTCCACATTTCTCAGATATTTCTTTACAGAAATATGGATACATTATTCGAAGATGCCTTCGGTACACGTAAGTTAATCTATTTACGTAGTTTTATGTATCAATTATTTATTACATTAACCTGAGTTTTGTTGTTTTAGGTAATTCCAAGAGGCAACTTTGTACCTATTTCTTAAAACTAACCAAAACAAAAGAAAATACAGTTCACAACTTAACCAGAGTAAAGAAGATTCGGTTTCTCAGAAAGTTATGAAATTTATCAAAGGCTAAAGAGTCGCAATAGTTTTTAAAAGTGCGTCATGCCTGGCACCACGGAGGCCTCTTTAACCAAAGTTAAACTGTGGGAAAACTCTGCTACCCTTCCACACCCATATGTACTCATCCAGGAAAAGCTCCCTCCTGGCCTTGGACTTCCCAGATCATTATGGAGATCTTTAAATAGTCTCCGTACCCAAGTTGGTCGAAGTAAAGACAACCTGTCCAGGTGGGGCTTCACCAGTAACACGAATCTCGCGTGCAGTTGTGGTTACACTCCACAGACCATGGCCCACCTCATTGATTGCTCTGCATGCCCGGACACCTGCACGCGTGAGGACCTCATGTTGCCTGCAGATAACGCGGTGAGAGTGGCACAGTTTTGGGGCAACAACATAAATGATTTTGTACTTGTCATTGACATGTTGAAGAAGAAGTTATGAATGAAAGGTAGGTAATGATTGTTTATTCTTTTAATATGAATGTAAGTAGGTAGGTATGTGTAATTAATTATTGATTAGTTTTGTTAAAAAAAACCTTCCTAATACCTTATTTCAATATACATTTAGAAGTGATATCATATGGTACTAATGATAAAGGACAGTAGATTACTTGGGATTAAATTTTAATAATCAGTTGTCACATTTAACAAGTTTCAATTTAGTGAAGTTGTTAATACCAAGTCAAGAGAAAATAACAGTGTTAGTAATTCAATAACTTTGTCAAAACATTTAAAATGCCTTATCATCAAATTCATATTTCTGATTCTGACAAACAGAACAGAATTATAACAAATGTACCGGTGGGATAATATATTATTGTTGTCGGTACGAATGATGGTTTATTGTGATTGTCTTATGACTATGTTATATATAACTGTTACTGCTACCTACTATCTTAGATCTTACTTAATTATATATACTACCTCTCATCAGTCTATGTACAAAGCTTATCTGCCTAATAACTGTTATTAACTATAAACATTGATTATCTATAACTTGTGCATAGCGGCACAACAAACAAAATGTGCTTTATACACACTACTCTTTCTTGATTTACAAACTTTTCAGTTCAACTATCACTTATTTGTTTATAAAAAGTTTTGGCAGATTATAGTAACAATATGTAGAATCTATACTAACTAACCAAATCTAATCTTTTCAGATAACTTGAGTCTCAACGAGGTTCGTGGAGTGCTGCGAAGATGCCCGTGTCTGCCTATTCTTGCGGTAATAAGTTATCAAATCAGAATTATGGTGCAAATTACTGCTGTTAGTTGCTATATTGATTACTTACGGCATTAAATGTTTAACTATTAGAATTAGGTTATTGCGTCTTGCATTGAAAGTGATATTAACAGTAAATAATGAAATGGCAGATACTAAATAAAACTACTAGGAAAAATAGCATTAGCATTTGTGCGTAAAAAATATTTGCAAGCAGTTTAATTTTTCTTGTGGCTGATAAAGTATTTATATTTCTTAGTTTATCTATGAAGTCAATTTAGTAAGTAATTTCATTACTCTCATTCTTTGTCTTGTATAAATCTCAACTTATACTTATGTACTTTGTATTTGATAAAATTATAATGTGAAGTAATAAATGCCTTCTTCCATCAAATGTGTTTTTATTTGAGCAGAATTTAAAATAATATATTACTAGGGTTGTACCAAACGTCGATGATTTGCACAACTATCGATATCGAATCAAGGGTGTCGATAGTTCTGGCAGCACTATGTTGTCAAACTCTAATCGGGGTCCGTCATTCACTAACAAACGGCCGCTATAAGGCTTGATTCCTATCTGTACTAGTCTATATAATTTGTGGTGTAGGGTGGTGTAGGTACTACAAAGTAGAATCAGAGTCATTATCACACAGTTGGAATCAAAATTTACTGTACAGTTGTAAAACATGAACGGAGGAACCGAAAAAATTGTCAATGTTATGTAAAATTACAAATGTCACAACGAAATTGAACAAAACATTGAACGAACGAAGTGGAAATCAAATAGATAGAAAGATAGAACGCCATATTGTCCCCGCACTGTGTTTTCAAAGTAGAAGAAATTTGAAAAAAAAAAAAAAAAACCAGTAGATTGAGAAATAAATCAGTAGACTCCTAAAAGTTCATATTTCTAATACTAATATACTAATGTAAGTAATTTCATGCATTAGAATAGAAACACACACCAACACCACAGTTACTCACCGATATGCAATGCATTTAGTTTCTTGGTACCTACATGCAGTTCTGTTGAAGCTTGGTGTTGTATCTTGTGGTGTTGTGAGATTGACACCCCCCGCTAGGAAGAGTTGGAAGGCCGGTAAATCCTACGGTTGCCATGGAGATGGTAAAGGATATGGACTAAAAAATATGGATATGGACATGGGCTTCATTTGACATTTGAAGCCCATATTTTGTCCTTATATTGGCATAATATGGGCTTCAAATGTCAAATGAAGCCCATATCCATACACATATTTTTTAGCCGGTAGACCCCCGGTATTAACAGGGGGGCTACCGGGGCTAAAATAGCCACTATCAGTTCTTTGTTTTGTGATAGGTAGCTAGCAACGTTTAACAGAACAAAGCAGCAAAAATCTATCAAATGACACTTGAAGCCCATGCCCGTACCCATATCCAGATTTTTTTGCCGGTAGCCCCCCTGGTACGAATTCATATATAACATGAGTGTAGTGTAGATAAAATATATTTTGACATGTAAATTAGGTTAAGACCAAAATTAATGACAATAAAAGGAAATCGGACGGAACTACTATGTAAGTACCTATGTAATATTTAACTTCAATAAAATAATTACTTTTAAATTGCCACCCGGAACATCATTGATTGGTTGTTATTGTGACGTTGTCCAATCATAACAGCTGTGTGTCAAAATCGTCATTCGACCAAAAAGAGAGAATAAGATTGTTAAGCAATAACAACTGTGGTCGAGTATTCGATGGGTGACCAATTGGTGAGGTATTATTAATTATTACATTTACGGGATTTAAAAATAAAACTACAAATTTTCATAACATATAATGTTCGCGCCGCGCTGCGAGCGGTGCGTTGTCATTGTCAAGGTCACGAGACAATGCGCTCGGCCGGCCGGTGTAGGATCGCCGGTTGGCCGTAAGCAGCCGTGAGACAAGTTCGCGTGTTTCTGTAGCGACGTG
This sequence comes from Crambus lathoniellus, assembly GCA_949710035.1. Classification (NCBI taxonomy): domain Eukaryota; kingdom Metazoa; phylum Arthropoda; class Insecta; order Lepidoptera; family Crambidae; genus Crambus; species Crambus lathoniellus. The sequence goes on from OX453296.1 coordinate 67,460,823, forward strand.
CCGCGCAAGTTACCTACCCATATTGGGGACCGAGATTTCGTTTTGCACCTACTAGGGCTCCGGTCGGGGTACGGACTTGAAACCCGTGTGTGTTCGCTTTGAAAAGCGCCGGGAAAGTTTTAGCGGCCTATTAGGGCATTGTGTAGTATAAGAGTGTTAGCTGTAAGAGTATCCCATCGGGGGTTGTGTGGAGATCGTTTTGCCAGGGCGCGCGCGCGCCGGCGAGACAACGTCAGCCCCCCTGGATTACGGACACTATTTTCTAGTAAGGTAGGATTAGTTTAATTTACTTAATTTTGCATGGGAAACCTTCGTTTCAATAAACTGTGGAACACAGTAGATGTGGTCATCACAATTGTGCGTGATCATATTTTTGGTAGCAGAGCTTAGTTGATATAATTAATTTTCATATTAAAATTAACTACATAAAATTTCATAGTAAAAATAAAAAGCGTACCTAAAAAGAGTACCTAAAAATTATTTTTTTTTGTTGAAATCTCGAGGGTATGCCGAGACGATTGAAGTACTAAGAAATTGTTCTAGTAAATTCTCGAAGCGAATGTTTCTCACTTGGTGGATCCGATAATAGATAGACACTTATATAATTGTTGTCACATACTAGTGATTTGATACGAGTTTACTCGCCTAGATGTGTATATTTTTTTTTTTTTTTTTGTGTGTCCGGATTTATTTGACGAATAGTTTCGTTCGAAAGTGTTGTTTATTAGTACCACATACTAGTGTTTGTTCCGAGTCCGCTTGCCTAGTTAAAAAAGTGGAACTAGTTTTAATTATTAGTAGTATTAAATTACGAGTATTATTATTAAAAATAGTTTTGTTTTCGTTTGTTGATAACGGTTTAGTAGTTGATTTGCGAGGTATGCCATACCGTTAATCCTATACGTTTTGTTTATACCGTTATATTGTTAGCCCTTGAAATTGGTAAGTTGCTAATAATTTATGAAACTAGTAGGGTCCGTGTATGTCGTCCGAATTTTAACCCTTGAACCCCGTTGGGGCCAATTCTGACCACGCATATAGCTGTCAACGTTCACTCAAACCCGGGGCGGCCAATATTGACCAGGCGCCGGCCGGCACAGATTACTTGTGTTTTATATTATCGTGACGCGACCTATTTCTATTGTTTTTTTTTGTTGATGTTTACCACTTTTATATTTCTTTGTTTGCTTTGTTTATAAAACGGATTATAAATGGCTCCTACGAATCCGCTCGCCGTATCCAGGGCCGGCATCCAAGGAGTTTTGCGTTGGCTTGCTTGTGCGGTCACATTAATAGACCGAGCCGACCGGGTAGGCGCGTTGCTAGCTCGGTATGGCGGGCTGGCAGCTCGGCTGCAAGACCTGGAGCGCCACGCCATGGAGTGTCGCGCGTATTATATGGAGAACCCCCCAGCTGATGATGCTGTGTCGGAACAGCTGGAGCAGGATGTAGCCCAGGCCTATGAGCTGGCTGACCAGTTCACGGAGGCGGCTGAGAGGGCCCTGGCTGTTCGGAAGGGGGAGCCGGTTTTGAGCGGGGAGGTCAAACCTACCCCGACGGCGTTGCTAGGCCGATTGCCTACCTTGGAGATTCCCACTTTTAATGGGGATCTGTCAGCCTGGATGGGCTTCATTAATTTGTTTGACAGTTTGGTGGATTCACGACGGGACTTATCCCCTAGCGAGAAGTTGGCCTATTTGCGCTCCTCCCTGCGAGGAGAGGCCAGCTCGGTAATCCAGCACCTGCTCATCAGCGACGACAACTACCAGGTGGCTCGCCAGCTTCTGGTTAGCAGGTACCAGAATGTCCGGTTACTGGCGGACACCCACGTGGCCACGATTTTGGCCCTCCCGCGAATCACGCGGGTACACCTGTTACGGAGGGAGTTGCTGAACCCGCTACTGTCAGCGGTCAACTCCCTAAGGCGATTGGACCTGCCGGTGGATCAGTGGTCCTTTATACTGCTGCACATAGTCCTCGCCAAATTGCCCGCTGAAATGAAGGGGCGTTTCGAGCAGAGGTACGGAGGCGACAGCGCCTCGTATCTCCCGCCCTTCGCGGACCTCCTTCGTTTTTTGGAGGACGAATGTAGGGTGACGGACCACCTGGAGCCCGCCCCGGTTCCAGGTGTTGGTCGTAGGGTGGCGGCGAGGGAACAGCCCCGTCGCCCGACCAATCGATATGCTGCCTTCCAGCAGTCCCCTCCCCCCGCACCGAGTGAGCGGTGCAGGTATTGCAGGGGAGATAGGCACGTGGTGCACGAATGTGCCAAATTTAGAGGCCTCCGCCCAGAGGGACGGAGGGCCGTTGCGAAACAGCGCCAATGGTGCTATAGGTGTTTGGGGGGACACATGCAGTCGGCGTGTCCCCAGACCGAGGATTGTCGTCTTTGCGGAGGGAGGCATCACCCCCTCCTTTGTTTGGACCGCAAGGACGCCGGGAGCGACCGGGGTTCGAATTCCTCGCGCACGGGCGGGGGCCCGGCAGCCCGGAACCGGTCCCCTAGAGATTCGGCGGGGCTTAGCCCCCCCGTTCAGTCCCCCCCGGAGAGGGGGAACTATAGGAGAGACGCCCCCGCCACGGGCGGGGGTAGGGGGGTACCACAAGAGTACGCCACGGTGGCGATGGGCACGGGCCCTATTTGCTACTCCCCCCCCCTAATGGAGAGGCCTCGATTGGGGTACTATGTACCGAGGCACGCCCCACACGGGTATTACCCTGCACCTAGGAGTGCTGTTGGTCGGGGCCAGTATGTACCCGATTGGGACCCGCTCGCCCGGTACGAGCGTCCCACATTTGGCGCGCCGACTCAGGCGCGAGGGGGACAAGTACCCCCCCAAAATTTTTAATGGCGCCCCTGTCGGACCCAACCACCCCTCCGGAGCTTGTGCTGTTGCCAACAGCCTCCGTGAATGTTTGGGGACCTAAGGGCAATGTTGTCACGGTGCGTGCCCTTTTGGACTCAGGTGCCCAGGGGTGCATAATGTCCAGGTGGCTTGTCCGACAGCTGGGTCTTTTGCTTGTGCCGCATCACGAAGCGGTACGGGGGGTGGGAGACTCGCGGATCCCTGATCCGATTGGTCGAGTTGAGTTCTCCTTCTCCCCCCACTTCACGCCAAGGCCGAAGATCGGTGCTTCGGCGATAGTTTTTGATAAGGTGGTTGGACCACTCCCGCAAGTGCGAGTGCCGCCATCCACGATTGAGCTGACGTCTGGACTGGCTTTGGCTGATCCTTCCTTCCACCGACCGGGCCCAATACACTTGTTGATTGGTGCGGATGTCCTCGGTCGTGTACTGTGTGGAAGCAAGCGAGTTTTGCAGACAGCCGATCTTGTCGCCTTGTCCTCGTCGCTGGGTCATGTGGTGATGGGAAAGGTACCACAGACACCAGAGACCCCGTCGGTAGACCGCCAGACCATTGTCGGTTCTACTTTGTCCGACGTTCTCCAAAAGTTTTGGGAGGTGGAGGAACCTCCCACTGCCAAGCGGTTGGATCCGTTAGCGGAGGAGTGCGAATTGTTCTACCAGAACAACACTGGGCGCCTCCTCTCGGGTCGCTTGATTACCCGCTTGCCCTTCTTGGCGGTTCGCCCTCCTTTAGGGAGCTCCCGACCGATGGCCGAGAAGAGATTGTTGTCCATGGAGCGTAGGATGGCCAGGGATCCCGCATTCAAGGAGAAGTATATAGACTTCATGCGGGAGTATTTGGACCTTGGGCACATGTCCATCTCGCAGTTGGACTGGCGTAATGTGGAACATTACTTCCTGCCACACCACGCTGTTTTGAAGACTTCCAATGGGAAGATCCGCGTGGTCTTTGATGGTTCAGCGCCCACATCAACCGGAGTGTCGTTGAATCAGTGTCTGCATGCGGGGCCGAAGTTGCATCACGATGTCTGTGATGTTTTGACCAACTTCCGCCGGCACGCTGTCGTCTTTGTGGCCGATATCCGCATGATGTTCAGACAGACCGTGATTCACCCGGAGGATAGACGATACCAGCTCATCCTTTGGCGTGAGGATCCCCAGGATCCGATGTTGGCTTACGAGCTGAACACCAACACTTATGGTTTGCGGTCGAGCCCCTTTGTGGCGATCCGTTCGCTTTTGGAGCTCGCAGAGCGCGAACGGCTACGCTATCCCCGGGCATCTGCTCTTATTGAGGGGGGGGCCTTATTTGTCGACGATATCTGCACGGGGGCCTCGAGCTTAGATGAGGCTCTCGTCTTACGTGATGAGCTGATTGCGCTCTTGAAGGCTGGTGGCTATGAGTTGCGGAAGTGGCTGTCTAACTCACCGGACCTATTGGCAGATTTGCCTAAGGACCACCAGCAAGAGCCGCTCCTCTTTGAAAATCCGGAGACTCCAGACATGCTGTCTGTTTTGGGAGTCCAGTATCGACCAGTCCCGGATTTGTTCACATATAGATTGGAACTGCCAGACCCAAAGGTCTGGACTAAACGCACGGTGCTGTCTACTGTAGCCCGTACCTTTGATCCGAACGGTTGGCTCAGCCCTGTAGTGTTTTCGATGAAGTGCTTCCTACAGGAGCTCTGGGCTGCGGAATTGTCATGGGATGAGCCCCTCTCTGGTAGCCTCCTACGAGAGTGGGTGAGGTTCGTGTCATCCCTACCCGACGTCAATCGGGTTTGTATACCGAGGCAAATGCTGCCTTCGGGAAAGTTTAAAGCCTCCCTGCACGGCTTTTGTGACGCGTCCGAAAGCGGATACGCGGCAGCCGTTTACATCCGAACGGTGGATGCAGCAGGCGTTGTCGCCGTACACTTAGTTACGGCCAAGAGTAAGGTCGCCCCCCTTCGGACTAGGCTAACCATTCCGAAGTTGGAGTTGTCCGGCGCCACTCTCTTAGTACGGCTACTCAATCATGTTGCCGACACCTTGGGAAACGGTGTCGACTTGGAGTCGATATTTGCGTGGTCTGACAGCCAGGTCGTCCTTTGTTGGCTGAAGAGTTCAGTCCACACCCTTGAGGTTTTTGTGGCCAACCGGGTCTCACAAATTCAGACTTCAAAGGCCCCGTTGATTTGGCGCCACGTACCGGGCGAATTGAACCCCGCAGATTGTGCCTCCCGCGGCTGCGAGGCGCCTGAGTTAGTGGACCACCACCTATGGTGGAGTCCATCATGGTTGTTACGGCCTGAGCGCTCATGGCCTGCCACCCCGGCTGTGGCCAGAGTCCCAGACCTAGGCATGCGTGTTCACGCCGTGGAGACGGTGGCGGCTCCGCAGATGGAGTTTTTGTTAGACCGCTACAGTTCTCTTGATAAGTTGCTCGGCGTGACTGCTTGGATGAGGCGCTTTGTGCGAAATTGTCGCCAGCCTCAGGAGAAATCGTTGTCTCCGGTCCTCGCCCCACAAGAGCGGCAAGACGCTCTGTTGCATTGGGTGCGAGTGACGCAACAGCGAGAGTTTGAACCGGAGCTGAAAGCCCTGCGCTCAAGTAAGCCCAAGTTGAAGGGACCCTTGGTGCGGTTGAATCCCTTCTTGGACAGTACCGGATTGCTGCGTGTCGGAGGTAGGCTCAGACATGCCAACCTGCCGTACGGATCACGCCACCCTTTGTTGCTCCCCAAGGATGGACCGTTAGTTAGACTGTTGATTACAGACCGACATGTAAAGAATGCTCATGCCGGTTGTAATGCTTTGACCGCGCTCCTCCAACGAGAGTTCTGGATTTTGTCAGCGCGGAGAATAATCCGATCCGTTATTTTTCGTTGTCTCCCGTGTTATCGTTTGCGCGCCGATACGATGCAGCCCCAGATGGGTGATTTGCCTGCCGATCGAGTGAACGAATCGATGCCCTTCTCAGGAGTTGGAACGGATTTTGCGGGGCCATTTACCGTTAAGACATCGCGGCTTCGTAATGCTAGAACGGAAAAGGCTTACTTGTGTGTATTTGTTTGTTTGGCCACTAAAGCGGTCCACCTGGAGGTGGTTAGTGCCCTCACCACAGAAGCCTTTGTAGCCACGTTGAATCGTTTTGTGTCTCGCCGCGGAATGCCGTCGTTAATCAGGTCCGATTGTGGAACCAATTTCAAGGGCACCGATAGGTATTTAAAGGAAGTTTGTGAATTTTTGGATAGGAATAATTTTGAGATCGGATCCACACTCTCTCGCAGAGGGGTACGATGGCAGTACTCCCCGCCATCCTGCCCCCACTGGGGAGGGATTTTTGAAGCAACTGTAAAGGCCGCTAAAACTCACCTTCGTCGCGTTATTGGGGAGACGGTCCTCACGTTTGAGGAACTCGCGACCGTATTTTGTAAGGTTGAGGCGGTCCTCAACTCGCGTCCGTTGTGTCCGTTGTCTTCGGACGCGAATGATTTAGAGGCCCTTACGCCGGGCCATTTTTTGATTGGCAGACCGCTTAACGCCTTGCCGGAATATCCTTATTCCGAAGTGCCCTCCGGACGGCTCTCGCGATTTGAATTGCTCCAGCAGCTTACGCAGAGTTTTTGGCGCCGTTGGCATCTGGAGTATTTGCACATTTTGCAGCAACGCGTTAAGTGGTCGGATAGGACGACCCCACCCAAGACTGGAGACCTCGTGTTGGTAAAGGATCCAAACCTGCCGCCCCTCCGCTGGCGTTTAGGACGCATTGTTCAGCTTCATCCGGGGTCGGATGGTGTGCCCAGGTTTGCCGAGGTCCTGGTGGGGGACTCTGTTTTGAAGCGAGCGATCGCTACCCTCTCTCGCCTGCCCTTAGATTGAGTTGGCGGACAGTTTGCTACTGTCCGGGACGGGGGGATGTTCGCGCCGCGCTGCGAGCGGTGCGTTGTCATTGTCAAGGTCACGAGACAATGCGCTCGGCCGGCCGGTGTAGGATCGCCGGTTGGCCGTAAGCAGCCGTGAGACAAGTTCGCGTGTTTCTGTAGCGACGTGCCGCGCAAGTTACCTACCCATATTGGGGACCGAGATTTCGTTTTGCACCTACTAGGGCTCCGGTCGGGGTACGGACTTGAAACCCGTGTGTGTTCGCTTTGAAAAGCGCCGGGAAAGTTTTAGCGGCCTATTAGGGCATTGTGTAGTATAAGAGTGTTAGCTGTAAGAGTATCCCATCGGGGGTTGTGTGGAGATCGTTTTGCCAGGGCGCGCGCGCGCCGGCGAGACAACGTCAGCCCCCCTGGATTACGGACACTATTTTCTAGTAAGGTAGGATTAGTTTAATTTACTTAATTTTGCATGGGAAACCTTCGTTTCAATAAACTGTGGAACACAGTAGATGTGGTCATCACAATTGTGCGTGATCATATAACATATAACATATACCATATACATAAAATGTAGGGTATTTTACTAAATTTATAATTATAATATGGGTAGACTAACTATGTAACCTAAACTCTATACAAGCTTCGACTGTATCGTTGCCTCTAGGGGTGGGTGTATGTACCTGTAACAATTCAAATAAATTGTTAATAAAATTAAGGAATGCAGTGGAAATTGTCATTATTAATTTTAAAAATAATACATATAAGACATTCTAGTGCACTATTAATTCACCAGATGGCGCTATAATGTTTTATAATTATTTTTAAGTAGTACTTCATAAAAACACCACCACAGCGTTCACAGTCAAGTGTTATGAGCAATATTTAATGTACTATTTCCAACACCTACTTGCTTTCAATGGACACCCTGCGTCGGTTAAACATAATACTCCTCAATGTAGTAGGTCTAGGTATGTAACTACATAATTTTAAAAAAAATAAAGGTTTTTGCACTTTTTAATTTCTTAAAATATTGTATTAATATACCTTAAAAAAAGCAGCACAAAAAAAATTTATTACCTAGCACCAAAAAATAACAAAAAATAATTGTAAAAATAATAATACGTAATAACATAAACATTTCAGAAACAATATCAATATACGAACTTTTAATAAATGAATAAAAGTACCTACTGTTATTTTACTCAGTACAAGATTTTCTTAGTCATAATAAGTGTAAATTGTGTACCTAGTAAGGTTAGGTTGTCTAATAATAACTTTTGACTATTATGTGAAAATGCTGATCTTGAAGGAAGTTGTTTCATTGCACTTGACATTTGTACTGTTTTTAATAATTTTAAAATAATTTTTAATTGATAATGCAACAATTTAATTTTCTTGACATGGATATTATTCTAATTATTATTTTGTTTTGTTTGACCTTTTGACTTTTTTAATTCCATGACAGTGACATTTAAATTGACAGATGACATGACAGTCTTGCGGGCTGGATCATGACCTGCCATAGATAAGAGCACAGACTAATTAATGTGGTTTTTTTTGTTTTTAATTTTTAATTTCTGCAAGGAATGGTTTAGAATTTTAGTGTATAAATTATTGTAAATTGAATGTTTAAAAAATATTTGCATGCTACTTGGTAAGCTGTTAAAGAGAGGCAATGTCAGTTATAACACCATAAAATGTTACCCTTTTCATGAGCAAATAAAGTATATTTCATTTCATTCCATTTCATTTCATTTCATTTCATTTCATTTCATATTTCATTTCATTTCATTTCATTTCATTTCATTTCATTTCATTTCATTTCATTTCATTGTAAGTACTTATACTTTAAGTACCTACCTACCTACTCTAACTAAAAGAACTTTCGTACCTTTAAGTTATTTAAAAAAAAAACGAATCGTCCTCGGACGAATCACCTGGCGTAGGGCTGAGTCTCAACAGATCGCAGCACGACGCTGCTCTACCGAGCACAACACCCCGCCAGGAACGGAAGTCGTCTACAGACTATTCCGAGCCCCGACATCGAACTGAGGTAAATTCGAACCTTCAGAGCCGTGGTGCACGTGTTAAACCGACCGCACCGATCTCTGCGATTCAAATGGGCTTCGACGTCGCACCTTACGTTATGTAAAGCGCGACTAGTAAAGTCACATTGTTTAGAGCCTCCCGACTCTCGGGGCTCCACAGTGAGCATATCCTTGCCGGATTCGGCTAGGCTGGCTTCGGCCTTAGAGGCGTTCAGGCATAATCCCGCGGATGGTAGCTTCGCACCACCGGCCGCTCGGCCGAGTGCATGAACCAAATGTCCGAAACTGCGGTTCCTCTCGTACTGAGCAGTATTACTATCGCAACGACGAGCCATCAGTAGGGTAAAACTAACCTGTCTCACGACGGTCTAAACCCAGCTCACGTTCCCTTTTGATGGGTGAACAATCCAACGCTTGGCGAATTTTGCTTCGCAATGATAGGAAGAGCCGACATCGAAGGATCAAAAAGCAACGTCGCTATGAACGCTTGGCTGCCACAAGCCAGTTATCCCTGTGGTAACTTTTCTGGCACCTCTTGCTAAAAACTCTTTATACTAAAGGATCGATAGGCCGTGCTTTCGCAGTCCCTATGCGTACTGAACATCTGGATCAAGCCAGCTTTTGCCCTTTTGCTCCACGCGAGGTTTCTGTCCTCGCTGAGCTGGCCTTAGGACACCTGCGTTATTCTTTGACAGATGTACCGCCCCAGTCAAACTCCCCGCCTGGCAGTGTCCTCGAACCGGATCACGCGGGAGTTTAACGGTGACGAGCGTTGCCGCCACGTCACCACTCTACACGCTTGGAACGAAACACCGTGCGCCCGCCGATATAATCGACCGCGCACCGCTTCCGCCCAACCGAGTAAGTAATGAAACAATGAAAGTAGTGGTTTTTCAGCGACGACCGCAAGCGATCTCCCACTTATGCTACACCTCTCATGTCTCCTTACAATGCCAGACTAGAGTCAAGCTCAACAGGGTCTTCTTTCCCCGCTGATTCTCCCAAGCCCGTTCCCTTGGCTGTGGTTTCGCTAGATAGTAGATAGGGACAAACCCACCAACCACCCATGGCCTGACGAACCCTCATGGTTATGCAGGCCGAAGCAGCGGGAGATGCGCGCGGATAGGCCTCGCCGCGCTGCACTTTCTTGACTCCCTACAAGTTATTTTATTCTTAGTCCTTTATCCCTATGGTCCCTCTCCCCTTTCTGGGGCGGACGACACAAAAACGCCTTCGGTGCCTTCCAAGGTCGCCTCGTGCCCCACTGTCTAGCGGTACCGCTGGCTCCATGTAGTCGATCCTCTTCTTTCTTCGCCTCGGCTCTTCACTCTTCACCTCTCTCGAGTCCACTCCGAATCCTGTGCCATTTACGCGCGTAATCCCGTAGCCGCCTGAAGTTCGCCTCTGTTCCAACGAGATCGCAGTAATAAACCGGACCAATCTCAAGCACGTTCACCGCATCGAGAAGTTCCCTACGCGCATCCCCGTAGAGCTTGCACTCCCACAAGGCGTGGTGTACGTCCTCTACCTCACACTCCCCACAATAGCAGGACCCCACGTCCGTGAGCTTCATTCGGTGAAGCCTACCCCTGAAACAGCCATGACCCGACAACAACTGCGAGACTTCGTAGTCAGGCTCGACCCAAGTCGCCTTCAGTCGAGCCCTCACGTCCGGGAAGAACCGATATAGCTCCCTCCCCTGGTCCGATGTGTCCCAACGCTCCTGCCATGCGACAAGAGCGGACTCAGTGGTACTGAGTTTGGCGCCTCGAAGCTCCTCCTTGGCAAGCCCGGACTCGCGTGCGCCACCTAGTCTGCCAGCACGGATGACCTCGAGGTCAGCCGGTAAAACGCCAGCCAAGACCGGCAAAGCGACAGAGCTCGTCGAGCGATACGCCTTGGTCAGAAGGATCAAAGCGGGTCTCTGGGTGCGCAAAAGCGCGGACCGCACTACGTGCAGGGACGCGCGCTCAAACCAACACGCCGCAGCATACGTTACCGTGGCGATGTAAGTGCCACGATACAGGACCCTTAAGGCCGGGTATCGTACCCCCCAGGATGACGCCGATATCCTCGACATCTTGCCGAAGCAATTTGTCGCCCTATCCCCTATCGACACTGCATGCTGCGCGAAAGACAAGCTCGCATCGATCGTCACTCCGAGCACAGTGGTCGACGTGACGCTTCTGATCGACTTCCCCCCGAATCTGATGGTGGGTGGCCGCTGAAATTTACCCCTGATCGTCATAGTTTCAGACTTGGCAGGTGAGAATTCCAGCCTATTACGGGCCCCCCACTCACCGACGAGCGCCAAAACGATAGAGGCCGTAGCCTCTATGCCCGCCCGGGACCGGGATTCGATCAGAATAGTCACGTCGTCGGCGTAAGCCACAATGCTCACCCCCCCAGGAAGTGGCAACCGAAGCAAGTCGTCCATAAGGAGGTTCCAGAGCGTTGGTCCCAGCACCGAACCCTGCGGGCAACCCATCGTTGCGGCCTTCCACACAACCCGATCACCAACGAACATGCCCACCCGGCGATTGACGAAGTATCCCGCCAGCATCCTAAAGATGTTGGGCGGGCATCCCCCGCGCTTCGCCTTGAGCAAGATCATCGGCCACCAGGCGTTGTCAAAGGCACCAGAGATGTCCAAAAATATCGCCTGAACATAATTCGACGAGCTCTCTCTTGCTACGGTGAAGATTTCCTTCAGCGCAGACACCGTCGACCGACCTCGAGTGAATCCATGCTGGC
>CATIXG010000001.1:0-16829 GCA_949710035.1 Crambus lathoniellus
TAAATCTGTAAATACTGGTAGTTAACCTCATTAAGAATGGAGGACAAAAGAAAATTGCAGTGTTGATTTTTGTTATTATTTACGCTGTTAAAAACTTTTTGCATTTAATATTTTTCATTTTTCATGGAAATTACATTCGTTGACTGTTTTATAATTGCATATAAAAATAACGATGTTTATTTATTTATTAAGTATATACCTGTTCGGAAAAGATCGACGTTTCTGAACGCGTCTCTAATGTCACGTCAAATTGACATTTGGCTGTCACTTGAAGTTGACAGTGACACTTGATTGAAATTCTTGTAGAAAATGTCGGATTAATTTTGCTGATTTGTTAAAAACCGCTCGCGTTGAATATGCCTGGCATATCGAGCTTGAATTGAATCTTAAATTATCTATCTGATCCCGTGTTGTACGACCAAGATTTGACGCCATCTGATCGGGCCGGTCGCGGGGTTTTGAAAGAAAAATAACTTTCCACGACACGCGTCGTTGTCGGGGCAATATATCTTGATAAGCAAGCCCCGCGTGTGTTATCGTGTAGTGCTGAAGCGCCCAGTGTCTTGGGACCGTTGTGTTGTGTTGGTTTTGTGAGTAAGGTGACGAATTGGTAAGGTCTGCAGAAGAGAAAGGACACCAGGGGCGCGCGCGCTCCCTTACACCACTTCTGCCTTGGAGACGTTCGACACACAGACCCGTATGTAACCTCACCTTACTTTAAATTAAGTCACTGTGTATCGCAGTCCAATTGTTCAGTTACATCCCCGCTGAAACCTAGTTCTTGTCCGGAGTCTACTCATGATAAATCTTCCACTGCGCTAAGTGATTCCGCGGTATAGGCAGGGGTGTACTGAACATTTCTTGGTAGCAAGAGCGTAGCTTGAAGGCCTGAGAGGCCCACGCCAAAACTTTGTCCATTAATCAGTGCCGTGTTGATGACCATCTGGTCCGGACTAGATTGATTTGTACTTGTAAATGGTAATTAACTTGCATTTGAAAAGTAAAGGGCATTCCTTTGTTATTGGTTCCATGTCTTGTAATTAATTGTCATGTATTGAAGTTCCAAAATGTAAACAGATGCCTTTCTTTGCTCATAATAATTATTATTTAGTTTGTTAGCAAATTTGAGTTGTGAATATTGACAACTACTTAGTGAAACTTAAATGATTTGGGACATTGTTTACACATTGAAACTCATTGAAACTTGTGCTTTGAAATAATTAAAATTAACTTGTTGTTGTGTTGATATCCAAGTGAATTTCAATAGTCAGTGATTTTGAGTGAATTTCAATGAAGTGAATTTCAATAGTCAGTGAGTTTTGTTGTTTTCTGATAACCTCCAAATATTTAAGAGTTTGTGTCATTATAAATACTTTGTTGTTGTAATATTGGAATTTTGTGGTTATTAATAACCTCCAAATATTGGAGATTTTGTGTTATAGTGAATATTTTGAATTTGTTGTTTTTGTTGATAAATTTGTGACGTTACAATGACGGCCTCCTCGGCTAAAGCCAAAATACGTTCTGAGTTACGGTGGTTAGCTTCTGCGGTCGCATTGTTGGATCGACCGGATAGGACGGAGGCCTTGTTGAACAGATACGTAGATCTGCCCATACGTTTGGCTGTTGTTGATGAACAGTATGCCTTATTTTTGGAAAGGACTGTTGAGGCCGAGGTGGAAATGCGACAAGAAGTCGGTTTGGATGTGGACCAGTGTTATGATTTTGCGGACAGAATTACCCAGGTGGCTCGGCCTTTGCAAGTGGCAAGAGAGAATGAACCGAGCCCGTCCCCGGTCACATCTAAGAGTATGCCCCCTCTATTTGCTAGATTGGCTCCCTTAGATTTAAGGCGTTTTGCTGGTCGTCTAGAGGACTGGGAGGGCTTTATTAATATTTTTGATAGTCTCGTACATGCCCGGGATGATCTGACCCAGGGCCAGAAGTTGGCTTATTTGTTATCCGTGTTGGAAGGGGAGGCCCTTGAATCGGTTCAACATTTGGCCCCCTCGGATGAAAACTACCCTATTGCTAGGGATTTGATTGCCCGTCGGTACCAGAACGTACGACGTCTGGCGGACAACCATGTGGCCGCCATTTTGAATTTACCCCGCGTTGCCAGCGTGATGCACTTGAGAGTGGCTTTGTTGAATCCGCTGTTGGTTGCATACAACGCATTAAAAAACTTAAAACTCCCAGTGGAGCAGTGGTCGTTTTTGTTACTGCACATTGTCCTGGGAAAGTTGCCGGACTCTGTTAAGGTCCGTTTTGAGCAGCAGTATGGTGGGGATAGTGCGACTTATCTGCCACCCTTCTCGGACCTCTTGACGTTCCTGGAAGGAGAAAGTAGACTGGCAGATAATTCCTCTCTGGCCGGTCCTATGGGACCCGAACGACCTGTGCCACAGAGTAGATCCCCCACCGGACCCCCCCGTAGGGGGCGTATGGCCCCTCGCGCGCCCGGCCGCTATGCCGCCGTCCAGGAGACCGCCCGCTGCTTGTACTGTCGGGAACCGGGTCACAGCACGACCCGTTGTGATAAGTTCCTCGACCAGCGCGTCCAAGGCCGTCGAGCGATCGCGCGACAACGGACATGGTGCTACTCGTGCTTGGGCCTGCACATGCAGCGCGAATGTACCCAAGCGCACCCATGCCGCTTTTGTAAGGGCAACCACCATCCCCTCCTCTGCATGAACAGCCCAGAGGGCGGCGGAGCGCCGCAGCGTGTCGCTGCAGGATCACCTCGTATGGGTGGGGGTCTCGGACCCCCCGCGGTGTTTGCATCCCGCAGCAGTTCTAGTGTCTGGGGCCAGAGTGGCCCCAGACGCTCTCCGCCACGTTTGGACCCTCAAACGGGCGGGGGTCCCAGGGACCCCCCATGGGAAACCGATCCCCAAGGATGGGGATGAGTTACGCGAGCGTTGCCGGAGGTCGTAGAGGCCCCCCGCGACGTTTTGAGCCTCGCACGGGCGGGGGTCCCACGGACCCCCCCATTAGAAATCGGTCCCCAACTAGGGGGTTCGATTTTGCGAGCGATGCGGGAGGTCGTAGAAGCCCCCCGCAACGTGTTGAGCCTCGCACAGCCGGGGGTCCCCGGGACCCCCCTTCTGAAAATCGGTCACCGTGCCCCCGCGACTATGGGGCGACGTACACGGTGGGTGATAGGCACCGATTCTCGCCGCCGCTCGCCGAATACCCGCGTTTGGAGCGGCGCCCGCCCCGTCTTCAAGGGGCCGGGAGATATGACCCGCCTGATACCGGGCGAATTGGACGGAGGCAGTATGTGGGAGATTGGGACCCACTGGATCGCTATGAGCGACCCCCTTACCATGGGGGGACGTCTGGGGACCCCACATACTAGCAATCAACGTGTTTACGGTCGATTGTAGCCACCCCTCCAGAGACCGTTTTGTTGCCCACGGCCTCTGTGCTTGTCAGGGGATTGAATGGCGACCTTGTGGAAGTTCGCGCCTTGTTGGATTCCGCTGCTCAGGGGTGTGTTGTGTCATCTTGGTTAGTTAGGCGGTTGGGCCTCAAGGTGCACCCCCACACGGAAGGCGTGAGAGGTGTTGGCGATGTGAAAGTCCCCGGGTTGTTAGGGCATGTTGACTTCACATTTACATCACGTAATAAGTCCACGCCAGGCATTAAGACCTCGGCGATTGTGTTGGACACAGTTGTTGGCCGTCAACCTTCAGTTGACTTGGGACCGAGTATGTTGTCTTTGGTGTCTGATTCCCCACTCGCCGATCCAAATTTCTTCCGCCCAGGCCCGATTGATGCTCTCCTTGGAGCCGATGTCCTGGGGCGAGTTTTGTTGACGGGGAAGCGAGTTTTGCAGCCAGATGGCTTGGTAGCTCTGCAGACGACACTCGGTACAGTTGTGATGGGCCCTGCTCGCCGCGTTTTGGATTCCCTTGATGAGGATCGCGGTCTTGTTTTTAATGTGTCTCTCTCCGAAGTGGTGCAGAAGTTTTGGGAGGTTGAGGAACCTCCGCCAGCCCCGCGGGTTGACCCAGTAGCGGATGAATGCGAGTTGTATTACCAGAATAACACTGGTCGCCTCCGCTCTGGTCGTTTGATCACCCGTCTCCCCTTTCGTGCCGGCCGACCTCCTCTGGGCGAATCCCGACCGCTAGCGGAACGTAGGCTAGTGGCGATGGAGCGTCGCATGAGCAAGGATCCGGTCTTCCGCCAGAAGTATGTTGAATTCATGCGGGAGTATGAGGAGTTAGGGCACATGTCCGTGAGCGATTTGGATTGGCGCTCCGTTGAGCACTTCTTTTTGCCGCACCACGCCGTTTTGAAATCCGGAAAGATTCGGGTGGTCTTTGACGGTTCGGCTCCCACCTCTACTGGAGCGTCCTTGAACCAGTGTCTGCATGTAGGTCCCAAGCTGCACACGGAGATCTCAGACATTTTGACCAACTTCCGGCGGCACCAAATTGTATTTATGACTGACATCCGGATGATGTTCAGACAAACGGTCATCCATCCAGAGGATAGGAGGTACCAATTGATTTTGTGGAGAGAGAGTCCTAGGGACCCCTTGTTGATTTATGAATTGAATACGAATACGTACGGTTTGGCTTCGAGCCCGTTTGTTGCGATTCGTTCTTTGTTGGAGTTGGCCGAGAAGGAGCGCTTGAGATACCCTCGCGCCTCCGCCATTTTGGCCAGTGACGTCTATGTGGATGACATTTGCACGGGCGCCTCATCTGTCTCAGACGCGATTGTCCTGAGAGACGAACTCACCGCCCTTTTGAAGTCGGGAGGTTACGAGTTGAGGAAATGGATATCCAACTCGCCTGATGTACTGGTAGGTTTGCCCGAAGAGCACCAGCAGGACCCCCACCTATTCGAAAATGTTGATAATCCCCATGTGGTGACCGTCCTTGGCGTACAGTACAAACCGGTCTCTGACACTTTCACTTATTGTGTGGATTTACGACCACCGAAAGTCTGGACCAAGCGTTTAGTATTGTCTACTGTCGCACGTACCTTTGACCCCAATGGGTGGATTTGCCCCGTGCTGTTTATGGCCAAGTGTTTCTTGCAACGGTTATGGGCTTCGGGTGTGTCGTGGGATGAACCCCTCTCGGACGAGTTACTCCGAGATTGGTCGAGCTTCGTTTCATCCCTCCCCGAGATTAATGAAGTGCATTTGCCGAGGCTATTCCGCCCTTCTGAAAATTGTAAAGTTACTCTTCACGGCTTTTCCGATGCCTCCGAACGTGGATTTGCTGCGGCCGTGTACCTCCGCACCGTTACTGTTGACGGAGTTGTTGCTGTGCATCTGGTGATAGCGAAAAGCAAAGTCGCTCCCCTTCGGACTCGTCATACGATCCCGAGGTTGGAATTGTGTGGAGCTGCCCTCCTAATGCGTTTGTTGAACCACGTATGGCTCACATTAGGTCGATCTATTAAGATACAAGAGGTTTATGCTTGGACGGACAGTCAGGTCGTCCTTTGTTGGTTGAAGGCTCCGGCGCACACCTTGGACGTGTTTGTGGCCAATCGAGTGTCGCAGATTTGTAATTCCGACATCGAGTTGATTTGGAGACACGTGCCGGGAACCATGAATCCCGCGGATTGTGCGTCTCGGGGTTGTGTAGCCCCAACCCTAATTAACCACCCCCTCTGGTGGGGCCCACAGTGGTTGATGCGGCCTGAGTCGGAGTGGCCGCCCTCTCCAGCGTTGTCGAACGTAGCCGTTCCTGATATGCGGGCATGCGTCCTGGAGACTAACCCCGCCGGAGAAAAGGATTTGTTGTTGGATCGGTACAGCTCCCTACAGAAGCTGCTTGGTGTTACCGCTTGGATCAGACGTTTTGCGTACAATTGCAGAAACCCACGCGCGAGGCGTGATTCGTCGGTTCTCACTCCGGACGAGCGTAGGGACGCGCTCTTGTTTTGGGTCCGGAGAGTACAAGCTGATAGTTTTGAGTCCGAGATTGAAATTTTGCGTTTAGGCCGTCGCAAGTTGAAGGGCGCGGTATCGCGATTAAATCCCTTCCTGGACGAGAGTGGGCTTTTGCGAGTCGGCGGAAGACTTCGAAATGCGAACCTGCCGTATGGAGCTCGTCACCCCCTTTTGTTACCTAAAGCCGGACATTTGACTCACCTGATAATAACAGATCGCCATGTGAATGCACAACATGCTGGCTGTAATGCTTTGTTGGCCATTTTGCAGCGTGAATTTTGGATTTTGTCTGCTCGTCGAGCCATTCGCACTGTGGTTTTCCGTTGCCTGCCTTGTTATCGATTGAAGGCCGCGACCATGCAGCCCCAGATGGGTGATTTGCCTGCTGATCGCGTCACGGAATGTAGAGCTTTTGCCGGAGTCGCCACCGACTTCGCCGGTCCCTTTACTGTAAAGGCTTCGAGACTGCGTAATGCTAAAACCTATAAGGCGTACTTGTGCGTGTTTGTGTGTTTGTCCACCAAGGCTGTCCATTTGGAAATTGTCTCGGAATTGTCTACCGAAGCCTTTGTCGCCGCCTTGAGCAGATTTGTTTCCCGTAGAGGACTGCCGACATTGATACGTTCCGATTGTGGTACTAATTATAAGGGAACGTGTAATTATCTTAAGGAAGTAGTTAAGTTTTTTGTTGATAATAAAATAGACATTGGAACCACCCTCTCCCGGCGTGGGATAATCTGGAAGTTTAGCCCTCCAGCTTGTCCGACCTGGGGAGGAATTTTTGAAGCTTGTGTAAAGGCTGCCAAGACACACTTGCGTCGCGTGATTGGAGAAACTATTCTCACGTTTGAGGAACTTGATACGGTATTTTGTAAAATTGAGGCCGTCCTCAACTCGCGACCCTTGTGCCCGTTGTCTTCGGACCCGAATGACCTGGAAGCGTTGATCCCAGGTCATTTCTTGATCGGACAGCCCCTTTTGGCTTTGCCTGAATATCCGATTCAGGATGTAGGATCCCATCGTTTGTCGCGATACCAACTTTTGAGACAGATGTCCCAAAACTTCTGGGCACGTTGGTCGATGGAGTATTTGCATATCCTACAACAGCGCGTGAAGTGGACAGATAAAACCTCCCCACCCCAGACTGGCGACCTCGTGTTGATTAAGGATGCTAACCTGCCGCCCCTATGTTGGCGAAGGGGGCGCATTGTTAAACTCTACCCCGGAACTGACGGAGTTCCTCGTTTTGCTGAGGTTTTGGTTCGAGATTCGGTTTTGAAGAGAGCAGTTAGTGGGCTCTCCCGATTACCCGTAGATTGACGTACCGTTCTTAACGGTCCGGGGCGGGGGGATGTTCGGAAAAGATCGACGTTTCTGAACGCGTCTCTAATGTCACGTCAAATTGACATTTGGCTGTCACTTGAAGTTGACAGTGACACTTGATTGAAATTCTTGTAGAAAATGTCGGATTAATTTTGCTGATTTGTTAAAAACCGCTCGCGTTGAATATGCCTGGCATATCGAGCTTGAATTGAATCTTAAATTATCTATCTGATCCCGTGTTGTACGACCAAGATTTGACGCCATCTGATCGGGCCGGTCGCGGGGTTTTGAAAGAAAAATAACTTTCCACGACACGCGTCGTTGTCGGGGCAATATATCTTGATAAGCAAGCCCCGCGTGTGTTATCGTGTAGTGCTGAAGCGCCCAGTGTCTTGGGACCGTTGTGTTGTGTTGGTTTTGTGAGTAAGGTGACGAATTGGTAAGGTCTGCAGAAGAGAAAGGACACCAGGGGCGCGCGCGCTCCCTTACACCACTTCTGCCTTGGAGACGTTCGACACACAGACCCGTATGTAACCTCACCTTACTTTAAATTAAGTCACTGTGTATCGCAGTCCAATTGTTCAGTTACATCCCCGCTGAAACCTAGTTCTTGTCCGGAGTCTACTCATGATAAATCTTCCACTGCGCTAAGTGATTCCGCGGTATAGGCAGGGGTGTACTGAACAATACCTATACACACACACATATACACACATGCACACACACACACTAAAGAAAGAGAAGAAGAAAAGTAACGTTCAGGGGGCCAGCTTATTTGCTAAAGAAATTTCTTGCAGCTGGCCCGAGCAAAAAGACTCATAAAAAAGGTTAAATAAGTAGGTATTAAATGTTTACTCTACATACATTTTTTTATGGATATTTGGTTTTTTACTTACTACGTGTGTGGTACTTGATAATATAAGACATAATCATATGGTGCAATCCAAGCTTTTATTTTAGGTACACATTCACAGTTTAACTGCTATAGCTATTTGTTCGCGCCGCGCTGCGAGCGGTGCGTTGTCATTGTCAAGGTCACGGGCGACACGCAATGCGCTCGGGCCGCGTGCAGGCAGTTGGCCGTAAGCAGCCGTGAGACAAGTTCGTGTGTTTCTGTAGCGACGTGCCGCGCTAGTTACCTACCCATATTGGGACCGAGATTTCGTTTTGCTCCTACTAGGGCTCCGGTCGGGGTACGGACTTGTAACCCGTGTGTGTTCGCTTTGAAAAGCGCCGGGAAAGCTTTAGCGGCCTATTAGGGCATTGTGTAGTATAAGAGTGTTAGCTGTAAGAGTATCCCATCGGGGGTTGTGTGGAGATCGTTTTGCCAGGGCGCGCGCGCGCCGGCGAGACAACGTTCAGCCCCCCTGGATTACGGACACTATTTTCTAGTAAGGTAGGATTAGCTTAATTTACTTAATTTTGCATGGGAAACCTTCGTTTCAATAAACTGTGGAACACAGTAGATGTGGTCATCACAATTGTGCGTGATCATATTTTTGGTAGCAGAGCTTAGTTCATATAATTAATTTTCATATTAAAATTAACTACATAAAATTTCATAGTAAAAATAAAAAGCGTACCTAAAAAGAGTACCTAAAAATTTTTTTTTTGTTGAAATCTTGAGGGTATTTGAAGATCCCGAGACGATTTGAAGTACTAAGAAATTGTTCTAGTAAATTCTCGAAGCGAATGTTTCTCACTTGGTGGATCCGATAATAGATAGACACTTATATAATTGTTGTCACATACTAGTGTTTTGATACGAGTTTACTCGCCTAGATGTGTATATTTTTTTTGTGTGTCCGGATTTGTTTGACGATTAGTTTCGTTCGAAAGTGTTGTTTATTAGTACCACATACTAGTGTTTGTTCCGAGTCCGCTTGCCTAGTTAAAAAAGTGGAACTAGTTTTAATTATTAGTAGTATTAAATTACGAGTATTATTATTAAAAATAGTTTTGTTTTTGTTTGTTGATAACGGTTTAGTAGTTGATTTGCGAGGTTGACTTGGCCGTGCCGTGTATGCCATATCGTTAATCCTATACGTTTTGTTTATACCGTTGATCACGCACAATTGTGATGACCACATCTACTGTGTTCCACAGTTTATTGAAACGAAGGTTTCCCATGCAAAATTAAGTAAATTAAAACTAGTCCTACCTTATGGTAAGGGATACTGTCCGTAATCCAGGGGGCTGGTCGCTGTCTTGCCGGCGCGCGCGCGCCTGGCCAAGTAGGTCTTCACCCAACCCCGAGGGGAAACTCTTATAGCTAACACTCTTAAAACTACACAATGCCCTAATAGGCCGCTAAAACTTTCCCGGCGCTTTTCAAAGCGAACACACACGGGTCTCAAGTCCGTACCCCGACCGGAGCCCTAATAGGTGCAAACGAAATCTCGGTCCCCAATATGGGTAGGTAACTTGCGCGGCACGTCGCTACAGAAGCACGCGAACTTGTCTCACGGCTGCTTACGGCCAACTGCTCGCGATGTCGCGCGGGCGGCGGTCGGCGCCGAACCCACGAACGCACGGGAATGAATGAATCACGCGCGGCGTGAACATCCCCCCGTCCCGGACAGTAGCAAACTGTCCGCCAACTCAATCTAAGGGCAGGCGAGAGAGGGTAGCGATCGCTCGCTTCAAAACAGAGTCCCCCACCAGGACCTCGGCAAACCTGGGCACACCATCCGACCCCGGATGAAGCTGAACAATGCGTCCTAAACGCCAGCGGAGGGGCGGCAGGTTTGGATCCTTTACCAACACGAGGTCTCCGGTCTTGGGTGGGGTCGTCCTATCCGACCACTTAACGCGTTGCTGCAAAATGTGCAAATACTCCAGATGCCAACGGCGCCAAAAACTCTGCGTAAGCTGCTGGAGCAATTCAAATCGCGAGAGCCGTCCGGAGGGCACTTCGGAATAAGGATATTCCGGCAAGGCGTTAAGCGGTCTGCCAATCAAAAAATGGCCCGGCGTAAGGGCCTCTAAATCATTCGCGTCCGAAGACAACGGACACAACGGACGCGAGTTGAGGACCGCCTCAACCTTACAAAATACGGTCGCGAGTTCCTCAAACGTGAGGACCGTCTCCCCAATAACGCGACGAAGGTGAGTTTTAGCGGCCTTTACAGTTGCTTCAAAAATCCCTCCCCAGTGGGGGCAGGATGGCGGGGAGTACTGCCATCGTACCCCTCTGCGAGAGAGTGTGGATCCGATCTCAAAGTTATTCCTATCCAAAAATTCACAAACTTCCTTTAAATACCTATCGGTGCCCTTGAAATTGGTTCCACAATCGGACCTGATTAACGACGGCATTCCGCGGCGAGACACAAAACGATTCAACGTGGCTACAAAGGCTTCTGTGGTGAGGGCACTAACCACCTCCAGGTGGACCGCTTTAGTGGCCAAACAAACAAATACACACAAGTAAGCCTTTTCCGTTCTAGCATTACGAAGCCGCGATGTCTTAACGGTAAATGGCCCCGCAAAATCCGTTCCAACTCCTGAGAAGGGCATCGATTCGTTCACTCGATCGGCAGGCAAATCACCCATCTGGGGCTGCATCGTATCGGCGCGCAAACGATAACACGGGAGACAACGAAAAATAACGGATTGGATTATTCTCCGCGCTGACAAAATCCAGAACTCTCGTTGGAGGAGCGCGGTCAAAGCATTACAACCGGCATGAGCATTCTTTACATGTCGGTCTGTAATCAACAGTCTAACTAACGGTCCATCCTTGGGGAGCAACAAAGGGTGGCGTGATCCGTACGGCAGGTTGGCATGTCTGAGCCTACCTCCGACACGCAGCAATCCGGTACTGTCCAAGAAGGGATTCAACCGCACCAAGGGTCCCTTCAACTTGGACTTACTTGAGCGCAGGGCTTTCAGCTCCGGTTCAAACTCTCGCTGTTGCGTCACTCGCAACCAATGCAACAGAGCGTCTTGCCGCTCTTGTGGGGCGAGGACCGGAGACAACGATTTCTCCTGAGGCTGGCGACAATTTCGCACAAAGCGCCTCATCCAAGCAGTCACGCCGAGCAACTTATCAAGAGAACTGTAGCGGTCTAACAAAAACTCCATCTGCGGAGCCGCCACCGTCTCCACGGCGTGAACACGCATGCCTAGGTCTGGGACTCTGGCCACAGCCGGGGTGGCAGGCCATGAGCGCTCAGGCCGTAACAACCATGATGGACTCCACCATAGGTGGTGGTCCACTAACTCAGGCGCCTCGCAGCCGCGGGAGGCACAATCTGCGGGGTTCAATTCGCCCGGTACGTGGCGCCAAATCAACGGGGCCTTTGAAGTCTGAATTTGTGAGACCCGGTTGGCCACAAAAACCTCAAGGGTGTGGACTGAACTCTTCAGCCAACAAAGGACGACCTGGCTGTCAGACCACGCAAATATCGACCCCAAGTCGACACCGTTTCCCAAGGTGTCGGCAACATGATTGAGTAGCCGTACTAAGAGAGTGGCGCCGGACAACTCCAACTTCGGAATGGTTAGCCTAGTCCGAAGGGGGGCGACCTTACTCTTGGCCGTAACTAAGTGTACGGCGACAACGCCTGCTGCATCCACCGTTCGGATGTAAACGGCTGCCGCGTATCCGCTTTCGGACGCGTCACAAAAGCCGTGCAGGGAGGCTTTAAACTTTCCCGAAGGCAGCATTTGCCTCGGTATACAAACCCGATTGACGTCGGGTAGGGATGACACGAACCTCACCCACTCTCGTAGGAGGCTACCAGAGAGGGGCTCATCCCATGACAATTCCGCAGCCCAGAGCTCCTGTAGGAAGCACTTCATCGAAAACACTACAGGGCTGAGCCAACCGTTCGGATCAAAGGTACGGGCTACAGTAGACAGCACCGTGCGTTTAGTCCAGACCTTTGGGTCTGGCAGTTCTAATCTATATGTGAACAAATCCGGGACTGGTCGATACTGGACTCCCAAAACAGACAGCATGTCTGGAGTCTCCGGATTTTCAAAGAGGAGCGGCTCTTGCTGGTGGTCCTTAGGCAAATCTGCCAATAGGTCCGGTGAGTTAGACAGCCACTTCCGCAACTCATAGCCACCAGCCCTCAAGAGCGCAATCAGCTCATCACGTAAGACGAGAGCCTCATCTAAGCTCGAGGCCCCCGTGCAGATATCGTCGACAAATAAGGCCCCCCCCTCAATAAGAGCAGATGCCCGGGGATAGCGTAGCCGTTCGCGCTCTGCGAGCTCCAACAGCGAACGGATCGCCACAAAGGGGCTCGACCGCAAACCATAAGTGTTGGTGTTCAGCTCGTAAGCCAACATCGGATCCTGGGGATCCTCACGCCAAAGGATGAGCTGGTATCGTCTATCCTCCGGGTGAATCACGGTCTGTCTGAACATCATGCGGATATCGGCCACAAAGACGACAGCGTGCCGGCGGAAGTTGGTCAAAACATCACAGACATCGTGATGCAACTTCGGCCCCGCATGCAGACACTGATTCAACGACACTCCGGTTGACGTGGGCGCTGAACCATCAAAGACCACGCGGATCTTCCCATTGGAAGTCTTCAAAACAGCGTGGTGTGGCAGGAAGTAATGTTCCACATTACGCCAGTCCAACTGCGAGATGGACATGTGCCCAAGGTCCAAATACTCCCGCATGAAGTCTATATACTTCTCCTTGAATGCGGGATCCCTGGCCATCCTACGCTCCATGGACAACAATCTCTTCTCGGCCATCGGTCGGGAGCTCCCTAAAGGAGGGCGAACCGCCAAGAAGGGCAAGCGGGTAATCAAGCGACCCGAGAGGAGGCGCCCAGTGTTGTTCTGGTAGAACAATTCGCACTCCTCCGCTACCGGATCCAACCGCTTGGCAGTGGGAGGTTCCTCCACCTCCCAAAACTTTTGGAGAACGTCGGACAAAGTAGAACCGACAATGGTCTGGCGGTCTACCGACGGGGTCTCTGGTGTCTGTGGTACCTTTCCCATCACCACATGACCCAGCGACGAGGACAAGGCGACAAGATCGGCTGTCTGCAAAACTCGCTTGCTTCCACACAGTACACGACCGAGGACATCCGCACCAATCAACAAGTGTATTGGGCCCGGTCGGTGGAAGGAAGGATCAGCCAAAGCCAGTCCAGACGTCAGCTCAATCGTGGATGGCGGCACTCGCACTTGCGGGAGTGGTCCAACCACCTTATCAAAAACTATCGCCGAAGCACCGATCTTCGGCCTTGGCGTGAAGTGGGGGGAGAAGGAGAACTCAACTCGACCAATCGGATCAGGGATCCGCGAGTCTCCCACCCCCCGTACCGCTTCGTGATGCGGCACAAGCAAAAGACCCAGCTGTCGGACAAGCCACCTGGACATTATGCACCCCTGGGCACCTGAGTCCAAAAGGGCACGCACCGTGACAACATTGCCCTTAGGTCCCCAAACATTCACGGAGGCTGTTGGCAACAGCACAAGCTCCGGAGGGGTGGTTGGGTCCGACAGGGGCGCCATTAAAAATTTTGGGGGGGTACTTGTCCCCCTCGCGCCTGAGTCGGCGTGCCAAATGTGGGACGCTCGTACCGGGCGAGCGGGTCCCAATCGGGTACATACTGGCCCCGACCAACAGCACTCCTAGGTGCAGGGTAATACCCGTGTGGGGCGTGCCTCGGTACATAGTACCCCAAACGAGGCCTCTCCATTAGGGGGGGGGAGTAGCAGATAGGGCCCGTGCCCATCGCCACCGTGGCGTACTCTTGTGGTACCCCCCTACCCCCGCCCGTGGCGGGGGCGTCTCTCCTATAGTTCCCCCTCTCCGGGGGGGACTGAACGGGGGGGCTAAGCCCCGCCGAATCTCTAGGGGACCGGTTCCGGGCTGCCGGGCCCCCGCCCGTGCGCGAGGAATTCGAACCCCGGTCGCTCCCGGCGTCCTTGCGGTCCAAACAAAGGAGGGGGTGATGCCTCCCTCCGCAAAGACGACAATCCTCGGTCTGGGGACACGCCGACTGCATGTGTCCCCCCAAACACCTGTAGCACCATTGGCGCTGTCTAGCAACGGCCCTCCGTCCCTCTGGGCGGAGGCCTCTAAATTTGGCACATTCGTGCACCACGTGCCTATCTCCCCTGCAATACCTGCACCGCTCACTCGGTGCGGGGGGAGGGGACTGCTGGAAGGCAGCATAGCGATTGGTCGGGCGACGGGGCTGTTCCCTCGCCGCCACCATACGACCAACACCTGGAACCGGGGCGGGCTCCAGGTGGTCCGTCACCCTACATTCGTCCTCCAAAAAACGAAGGAGGTCCGCGAAGGGCGGGAGATACGAGGCGCTGTCGCCTCCGTACCTCTGCTCGAAACGCCCCTTCATTTCAGCGGG
This sequence comes from Crambus lathoniellus, assembly GCA_949710035.1. Taxonomy (NCBI): domain Eukaryota; kingdom Metazoa; phylum Arthropoda; class Insecta; order Lepidoptera; family Crambidae; genus Crambus; species Crambus lathoniellus. Next base: position 14,593 of record CATIXG010000001.1, read on the forward strand.
CAATTTGGCGAGGACTATGTGCAGCAGTATAAAGGACCACTGATCCACCGGCAGGTCCAATCGCCTTAGGGAGTTGACCGCTGACAGTAGCGGGTTCAGCAACTCCCTCCGTAACAGGTGTACCCGCGTGATTCGCGGGAGGGCCAAAATCGTGGCCACGTGGGTGTCCGCCAGTAACCGGACATTCTGGTACCTGCTAACCAGAAGCTGGCGAGCCACCTGGTAGTTGTCGTCACTGATGAGCAGGTGCTGGATCACCGCGCTGGCCTCTCCTCGCAGGGAGGAGCGCAAATAGGCCAACTTCTCACTAGGGGATAAGTCCCGTCGTGAATCCACTAGGCTGTCAAACAGGTTAATGAAGCCCATCCAGGCTGACAGATCCCCATTAAAAGTGGGAATCTCCAATGTAGGCAATCGGCCTAGCAACGCCGTCGGGGTAGGTTTGACCTCCCCGCTCAAAACCGGCTCCCCCTTCCGAACAGCCAGGGCCCTCTCAGCCGCCTCCGTGAACTGGTCAGCCAGCTCATAGGCCTGGGCTACATCCTGCTCCAGCTGTTCCGACACGGCATCATCAGCTGGGGGGTTCTCCAAATAATGCGCGCGACACTCCATGGCGTGGCGCTCCAGGTCTTGCAGCCGAGCTGCCAGCCCGCCATACCGAGCTAGCAACGCGCCTACCCGGTCGGCTCGGTCTATTAATGTGACCGCACAAGCAAGCCAACGCAAAACTCCTTGGATGCCGGCCCTGGATACGGCGAGCGGATTCGTAGGAGCCATTTATAATCCGTTTTATAAACAAAGCAAACAAAGAAATATAAAAGTGGTAAACATCAACAAAAAAAACAATAGAAATAGGTCGCGTCACGATAATATAAAACACAAGTAATCTGTGCCGGCCGGCGCCTGGTCAATATTGGCCGCCCCGGGTTTGAGTGAACGTTGACAGCTATATGCGTGGTCAGAATTGGCCCCAACGGGGTTCAAGGGTTAAAATTCGGACGACATACACGGACCCTACTAGTTTCATAAATTATTAGCAACTTACCAATTTCAAGGGCTAACAATATAACGGTATAAACAAAACGTATAGGATTAACGGTATGGCATACCTCGCAAATCAACTACTAAACCGTTATCAACAAACGAAAACAAAACTATTTTTAATAATAATACTCGTAATTTAATACTACTAATAATTAAAACTAGTTCCACTTTTTTAACTAGGCAAGCGGACTCGGAACAAACACTAGTATGTGGTACTAATAAACAACACTTTCGAACGAAACTATTCGTCAAATAAATCCCGACAAACAAAAAAAAAATATACACATCTAGGCGAGTAAACTCGTATCAAATCACTAGTATGTGATACTAATAAACACACTTTCGAACGAACTATTCGTCAAATAAATCCGGACACACAAAAAAAAATATACACATCTAGGCGAGTAAACTCGTATCAAAACACTAGTATGTGACAACAATTATATAAGTGTCTATCTATTATCGGATCCACCAAGTGAGAAACATTCGCTTCGAGAATTTACTAGAACAATTTCTTAGTACTTCAAATCGTCTCGGGATCTTCAAATACCCTCGAGATTTCAACAAAAAAAATAATTTTTAGGTACTCTTTTTAGGTACGCTTTTTATTTTTACTATGAAATTTTATGTAGTTAATTTTAATATGAAAATTAATTATATCAACTAAGCTCTGCTACCAAAAGTATGATCACGCACAATTGTGATGACCACATCTACTGTGTTCCACAGTTTATTGAAACGAAGGTTTCCCATGCAAAATTAAGTAAATTAAAACTAGTCCTACCTTATGGTAAGGGATACTGTCCGTAATCCAGGGGGCTGGTCGCTGTCTTGCCGGCGCGCGCGCGCCTGGCCAAGTAGGTCTTCACCCAACCCCGAGGGGAAACTCTTATAGCTAACACTCTTAAAACTACACAATGCCCTAATAGGCCGCTAAAACTTTCCCGGCGCTTTTCAAAGCGAACACACACGGGTCTCAAGTCCGTACCCCGACCGGAGCCCTAATAGGTGCAAACGAAATCTCGGTCCCCAATATGGGTAGGTAACTTGCGCGGCACGTCGCTACAGAAGCACGCGAACTTGTCTCACGGCTGCTTACGGCCAACTGCTCGCGATGTCGCGCGGGCGGCGGTCGGCGCCGAACCCACGAACGCACGGGAATGAATGAATCACGCGCGGCGTGAACAACCGTT
>CATIXG010000002.1:0-32718 GCA_949710035.1 Crambus lathoniellus
TGATTGTCGAAACTTCTTTGGCGGCGTTTTGAACTTTTTGTGGTGGGTTAACTAAAAATGTTAAACTCGCGTCAGTATCACGTGACCGTCAGATCGTAAGACGGACACATGACCACACACAAAGAAGTTTTCACTTCAAAAATATACGGTTATCAATACGCATCGCGGCTTATATTAAGTACAATAGATTAGTTTACGGTGTGTCCTCAAGTGTAGGTATTTTCCAGCGCATAATGACAAACCTCTCAATCAAATCAAATCAAATCATTTTTTTTTATTCAATTTAAGTTGAGGTAAGTAACAACACTTATGAACGTCAAAGAAGCTACGCCATCCAACCTACTGTTACAGGAAGAAATATATAGTTTTATGCAAGCGAGCGAGAAGAGCTTAGGCAGAAAGCTAAACAGAGTATTATACATGTAAATACAAGAAGAAAACAGCAGAAGTTTAATTTGAAGAGTTATGAAGCGTATGTGAACAAAGAATGCAATGTTGTAGCCATCAAAAGCACACAGTTTGCCTCAGATTTGAAAATGATACCGAAGTTTTTGGGTCCTTATCGAGTAACGAAGGTTAAAAGAAATCATAGGTATGATGTGGAAAAGATCTACTCTTCGACCAAGGTTCCAATAAGACATCGACCTCTGCAGATTTTATGAAACCATGGCCGAACAACCAACATGAAGAAGAATGATTTGGTAAGTATGAAAAAGATTTAAGTATGTTTAGGATGTTTGTGTGAACTGTGTGAAGTAAGTATGACATATTTTTTATTTTAGATTTTGATGTAAGCTTTGTTTTTTATCTTTTCATGTGTTTGGTGCAAATGTACCAATAGGCAAAGGCCTACGGCAAGTGTTTGACTAATGTTATCATATTATTGCTTATGTTCTTAGTATAACTTGTATTGTAGTTATACAACTAAGACTGCGAATGTTTACAGTTTCATAGCTTGTATATTGTTATAATTTTTAGATGTTTTAATTAATTTTATTATTTGCTTTAACGGTCCTGAGATTAGCGCGTTCAACCAAACAAACAAAAACTCTTCAGCTTTTTAATATGTAATACTAGTGGATCCTAGCGGTTTTACCTGCGTGGACCGATGGTAGTAACCGTTTGCGCGGAAATATCGGGATAAAATATAGCCTATGTCACTCAGGAAGAATGTAGCTTTCTAATGGTCAAAGAATTTTCTCCAAGCAAACTCTTCAGCTTTATAATATTCGTATAGATTATAATCATCTACGTTGGTGTTTTATGGGATACATTAATAATATTTTGCAATACTTTTAACCGCCTCTATGCTCTAGTGGTTCACACCACCGATTTCAGACCAAGAGGTCCCGGGTTCGATTCCCAGTGGGGGTACATATTGTATTCGGTTTGGTTGGTGGTAGGACTTGTTCTTAGACCGACTGGCTAGCTACCACCATCTTATCTAAGTCTGACGCCATAACAATGATGTTTTGAGCATTATTGTGTTCCGGCAGTTAAAGATCAGATAGTAACTCCTCAGTGATTGAGGATTTCGGGAGTAATGCGCTTCAACCTTCAGCCTTATCACCATCAGGTGTGATGAAGGCTAAGTGCTACCTCGTTGTGGATTAAAAAAAAAGAGATATGGAGAAATTAAAGTCTGGAGTCGAATTTCATAGAACGAGACGCGGAAAAGCACTAAGAGTCTATTTCTAGACTTCTAGTGGGCGGGGCGTCACTCCCTCCCCTTAAGGGGGGGGGGGGCTTCTCTAAGTACAATATTTAACACTAGAGGGCTCCCGTCCAAAATTTTCCTCGAAAGCTCGCGCGGGGGACATAATTGCCACCCATCAAATATGGGATTTGTTCCTTAATTTGATGAAAGCAAATAAGTTATAATATGACCAATCAACTTTATTTCCCCTTCTCCCTTCCTTATTAGGCAGAACGTTTGCCACGTGCGGCGGGCCTCGCGCGAGGCTGCTCACTTGGTGAGATTGGACCCGCCTAATCACGTAAAAACGGCTGATCGGATTTTTATGAAATGAAAACATAGAATACTTTTTATCCTGTGCCCGTAGTGTAAGTTTTTATGTCAAAAAACGCAAACTATTTCGAATGCGTATTAATGTCAATTTGTATGAAAACTATTAGCGCCTCTAGCGGCGAGTAGCGCGCTTTTATAGTTTTCATACAAATTGACATTAATACGCATTCGAAATAGTTTGCGTTTGCTTGACATAAAACTTACACTCGGGGTACTGGTTATTGGTCCCCTAAGTATTTTCTCGAATGTCCACGCGGACGAAGTCGCGGGCGGAAGCTAGTTTACTTGTATAATTCAATAAGGACCTTTACCCCCTGGGTTTGAATTTCGGAAAATTACGAAATGGGTTGCCTATTTGTTTTAAGAAGTAAGCCTACAAAGTTTCAAGTTGAAATGTCTGTTTACCCCCCTGATTTTTCATTCAAAATTTCACCCCTATTTCAACCTTTTTCTTATCAAAATAAATGCCATTTTTGCAATCGACATCCTATAAAACCTCAATAACGACATCCATATCGACTTTTAGGTTTATTTATCCCATTTAACCTCTAAGGGGTTGATTTACGAAAAAATACGTAATATGTCTTTGCTTATTTGTTTTACTTTCCGACCATAAGCATAAATAATAAATTTAATGAAGGATTTTCCAGATACAACATTTCATCCCCCTCTTCACCCCTTCGGGGGCGGAATTGTCAAAAACGCTGACACAGGTAAATATTAATTTTCAATTGCCAGCCTAAATACAAAATTTGAAGATCCTAACTTCAAAACTGACAAACTTTCATACACACATTCATCCCCTATTTTACCCCCTGGGTTTGATTTTCGGAAAATTACGAAATGGGTTCCCTATTTGTTTTAAGAAGTAAGCCTACAAAGTTCCAAGTTGAAATGTCTATTTTACTCCCTGATTTTTCATTCAAAGTTTCACCCCTATTTCAACCTTTTAGGGGTTGAATCATGTTCAGCGTGTTAAACATAAAAATAAATGCCATTTTTGCAATCGTCATCCCATAAAACCACAATTACGACATCCATATCGATTTTTAGGTTTATTTATCCAATTTAAACTCTAAGGGGTTGATTTTCGAAAAAATACAAAATATGTGTTCGCTTATTTGTTTTACTTTCCAACCATAAGCCTAAATAATAAATTTAATGAAGGATTTTCCAGATACAACATTTCATCCCCCTTTTCACCCCTTCGGGGGTGGAATTGTCAAAAACGCTGACACAGGTAATAATTTTCAATTGTCAGCCTAAATACAAAATTTGAAGATCCTAACTTCAAAACTGGCGGACTTTCATACAAACATTCATCCCCTATTTTACCCCCTTAGGGGTGGAATTTCCAAAAATCCTTTCTTAGTGGATGCCTACACTGTATAAGGTATCTATGTGCAAAATTTCAAGTCTCTAGGTTCAGCGGCTTAGGCTGTGCGTTGATATCTCAGTCAGTCAGTCAGTCAGTCAGTCAGTCAGTCAGGACTTTGAATTTTATATATATAGACTAAATACTTTAACAAAACTATAGAGTTGCTTAAGTTTTTTGAACTATAAACAAAAATCAAACTCTTGCAAAAATTAAGATAATATTGTACTTATTGTGATTAATCAGTCTATTTTTTTTTAAACCATAATTTGGTAAGTGAACCTTCTTATTGTAAGGTTTACAAATGGGTTATTCCAATTCAGTAGCGTCTACATCACAGTTAGGGCAAACTATGATTTGGTCACCCACGTACACGCGTCACCTACGTACTTTAAAAGCGCACTGCGCACACGCCGAAGCACCTAGAGTGATGGTGCACTACTGACGCGTGGGATGATTCGTACTAGAGGAATACCAGAAAGAGCAGCACAGAAGCTCGTTTCGTTCAAAAGTTATTAAACCTTATTAGACCCTATAATAATATAATATAATATAATAAATATAATAAAAAATCTTTATTATCTCCACACAAAAGAACAAAGAAATAAACTTAAGAGTAGGTACTCATTTAATTTAAATCTCTTGTGGGAGACTGGTGTCTATACTAGGAATTAACCTGTATTACTGGCCACCAGGTTCCCACCTCACGGACACGAGTATTACTTATAGGTACCTTAATTAACAATACTTTTAGACTATAGACTATATCAATTATATGTTACTGTTACTTTATAATATTGAATTAGTTCCAAAATAATTTTAACTTATGGGTATCAACATTTTTTCAGTAAAGTCATACGATAAACCTAAGAGCCACTGTTTAAGTTTTTTTTAACGAGAAATTTAGAAAGTGGATATATATTTATTTGTTTATTAATATGGTTATACAATAGTGTGCCAAGGAAAGGAAAAAAGCGTTGGGAGAAGCTAGTTTTAAAAGCTTGCGTGATGCAGACTTTACTACTTATTCTTTTAACAATGTTGGACTCTGTGTTGGACTGGTTATAAAATAATTGAGAGTGTTTTCTGAGTGCAACACAGAGGATGTAGAGTTTTCTCACCGACAGAACTTCCCAAATTTTAAAAAGGTCTTCAGTAGAATGGCGATAAGGGAGAAAAGCACTAACCTTTAAGACCATCCTCTGTGCCCGCTCAATTTGAAGCATGTGTGTTTTACCAGAACCACCCCAAGCTGAGATGCAATAACATAAAAGTGATTGACAGAGTGCGTAGTAAATAGTTTTTAGAGTTGATTTATCCATAACTTCTCTAAGTGTCCGGAAAATGTATATAAGTTTACGTACTCTTTTTACAATTTGATCAATATGCTGCCGAAATGTAAGACAATGGTCAATTGTTAGGTATACCTAAATATTTGATATCAAGCATCTGTTGTAAGTGAGGACAGTTACAATGATTATTATTTAAGGTATGATTTGTGTGAGCTATTAATTTAAAGGATTCAGGTGGTAAACGACTTTTTTTCATTGTGAATGTGATATATTTAGTTTTGTCGGTATTGAGCGAGAGTTTATTTTTACTTAACCATTGACGATTGAAGGTTACTTTATCGTAACCGTTCTGAGCATACTCAAATACTTGATGCCATGTATCACCACTATAAACCAAAGCAGTATCATCGGCAAACGCAAGTATCTTACCACTGCGATTTTTAGCTGACACAGATCGTTGATATATACTAAAAACAGCGTAGGACCGAGGATACTGCCCTGAAGTACGCCGTGAGATACAGGTAGCTTGGAACTTACCCATTCACCAATTTTCACCTGTTGGAACCGGTTGGTGAGATAGTTTTCAAAAAGCAAGAGTGCTGTTCCTCTCACTCCCAAACGCTCCAACTTTTGCACCAGCAGGGGAATCGAGACTGTGTCAAAGGCTTTGGCAAGATCTAGAAAAATAGCTAGGCATTTCTTGCCCTTATCCATTTTAGTTACTAAATGGTCGATAAGTTCGTGTACTGCATCATCCGTGCTTCTACCTGAACGAAATCCAAACAGCGACTCAGAAAGAAGATTATTGGATTCCAGATACTGTGACAAACGTACGTTCATTAGTTTTTCTAAAATCTTTGACAGCACTGGCAGCAGCGAAATAGGCCTATAGTTGTTAACACAGTCTCGATCCCCCCCCTTGTGAATTGGCTTGATTACGGAACACTTTAGCAAATCAGGAAAGCGCCCTGGGTGACGTATGTCACCCACGCGAGCTCTCTAGTGTTAAACTTAATAAACAATCTTTGCTTCGTGACGACTTACAAGGTGGGTTATGAACGCGCTAATGTCAGAAACTACTGAACCGAATTGAACTTAAGCCGTTTACGTAGCGCACGCAGCGGAAGCTCTTAAAAAGGAATATTTTTTTTCCTTTTTGCAATATTGCTCCGCCGCTCCTTTTGGTTGCAGCATGATGATAGAAAGTCTTAGGCCTTCCTCGATAAATGGACTATCCAACACAAAAATAATTTTTCAATTCGAACCTGTAGTTCCTGATATTAGCGCGTTCAACCAAAGAAACAAAAAACTCTTCAGCTTTATAATATGTTATACTAGTGGATCCTCGCGGTTTTACCCGCGTGGTAACCGTTTGCGTGGAAATATCGGGATAAAATATAGCCTAATGTCACTCGGGAAGAATGTAGCTTTCTAATGGTCAAAGAATTTTCCAAATCGGTCCAGTCGTACCTGCGATTTAGTAGCGCGTTCAACCAAACAAACTCTTCAGCTTTATAATATTCGTATAGTCATCATCAGCATCATCTACGTTGGTGTTTTATGGGATACATTAATAATATTTTGGAATACCTGAACGATGGCTTTCTTTTATAAGAGCTGTGCAGCACAAGCATATCCGTTTCAACCGGAATTGTGTACGGTTCTTCATTTTCCGCGTCATCTATGTCCCTTTTTATTTGTCTTTTTTGAGGAACAATAGTAACGGCTGTAGGCTTTTGTTTGCCCCGGCAAGCCTGAAGAAAAAAAATGCGGTGACCAAACTGTAAATCGTAATGAGTTTGTTCCGTCAGGGGCCAACGAGAACCAAACGGTGGGTATTGTCGTCAGATTGTCATGGTGTACAAAAGTTGATTAAAGCCTTGTTTCTTATAGCGATATCGCTGTCGAGCTCGTAGCGATACCGAATCGGTACGAGATATCGCGAACGTAAGCGATATCGCGTCGGGAGGCGATATCGCTGTCATCCTAAGTAGCAGTATCCTAAGTAGTAGCATAAATAAAGGCAAAGTTTAACCAATTTTTCCATACCGTAGACAGGGCAATCGAGCGGAGTGTGAGGGGTGAGACGCGGGTGGGACGAGCTCCAGTTTCATACTTTGCTCGCCGTTCTTGGTCACTTGAGATGATTTGGGACACGTCTTCCAGAGCTATTGCGTCTTTACGTTTAAATTTATTTTTAAATTAAGGGCACGCATAAGCCAACGAAAATCAGATTGCTGGCTTCGTCTGTAATATCAATATTAATGAAAATCTGAATTTTAAACTAAGTTGCCCCCAGGTCCATGAGGTGGGGCAAGTTGCCGCCAGAGCTATGGGGTGGGGCAAAATTGCCCCCAGTGGTATAGGTGTTTGTTAAACTTGGCCGCCATGTTGGATTTTTAAATTTTTTAATTTAATTAATTAAAATTTAATTTTAATCGAATTCGATTCGTATCGATTATAAATTATCGATTATAAATTTCCTAAAAAAAATAACCACGAAAGGGTTTGAACCTCTTTGTATGGGAGCCTGGCATAGTGATGACCATGATTTTGCAAGACTGTGGAAAAGCGCGAAGCATCTTGAAACCAGTGTAGGTATATCGATAAAGGATCTATAGACGAACAAAAAATGTTAGATGACATTTGTCCTAAAGCGTACAGGTTTCGAGATATTCCATGATAAAGATCAAGTTTCAAGGTAGTTTTATTTATACGGGATCTTTAACATGGAATATCTCGAAACCGGTACGTTTTAGGACATAATTTCATACATTTTTTGTTCTTATAAAGATCCTCTATCGATTTATGTAAGTACATTGGTTTCATAATGCGTCACGTATTTGAAAAATGCCAAATATATGCCGTTATTTATTTATTTATTTAAATATATGCCATAATGTTCATATATGTTCACATATGCAATCGCTTCGCTGCGCTTCACGATCGCCTTAAATTTCTAACCTATCACGTGCTCTACAGGATTTCCGTAAATTAATTTTCCTAGGAATAAATTTGCGTTTCTTGTTATTCAACGTTAACTTTTACTATAAGCTAACTCTGCAACTCAACAAAAAAAATCAGCTATCTAGCTATCAGTATGAAACAGCTGTTTTTTTTTTGTTGAGTTGCAGAGTTAGCTTATAGTAAAAGTTGTTCATATTCATGAGCACAATCACCATATGGAAGAAGTGTTCGACCTGGGGGCCAGCCAAGCCTGCTAACGTTAAGTCACAATCGTGAGACGGGTCGATTTTTACTAAATACTTCATTTTCCATTTTTCAGTAAGTAATAAAAAATGCATTGTGAATGCAAAAAACTAAAAATTAAAACAACTTGCAATAGTAATTTCATCTTTAGCGATTGCCAAATACCTGGAAAGGTATTTCTTTCGCGTGTGAGGGTAGTAATATCTCCACATTGATGAAATTAACGCTGACTATACAGCGAGTAAGAAGTATTGGATAAATTCGACGCTTCTCGTAACGACTCCGTAGCTCAGTGGTTAGAGCAGTCGCCCGGAAAGCGAAAGGTCGTGGGTTCGAGTCCCATCGGAGCTGATTGTGAGACGGGTCGATTTTTACTAAATACTTCATTTTCCATTTTTCAGTAAGTAATCAAAATTAAGCCGCTGGATGCGGGCAGCGCAGGACCGATCGTTGTGGAGATCCTTGGGGGAGGCCTATGCCCAGCAGTGGGCGTCGTACGGCTGAAATGATGATGATGATGAATCAAAATTGCATTGTGAATGCAAAAAACTAAAAATTATGATAACTTGATTTGATTTATTGTTTTCTTTTTGTTTTCATACAAACTTTAAACTACTTAATTGAATTTTACTGACTATGATTAATTTATTTTTATGTGTGAGAACTTAGTAATAATAAACCTACCGATTGATACAAAAGCAATTTACAACAGCTATTAAGGCTGCGATTCCCCAAAATAGGGTATTTTAAATTATAGATTACTCGCAAATCACAAGTAACTAAGTAGGTACCTACTTAAAATTTGGAAAAAATATATGTTATTTTACAGTTATTTTTTTTTCAGGCCGTTTTTTTTCGATTGGTGATATTTTACTGTGTCAAATAAAATCCCAAACATCCGTCTAATCGTAATCATATTACTTGCAGTATACTTGGTTTTAGATAATCCTTACTTTTATATTATAAATGCGTCTCTGTCTGTCTGTGTGTTACACAATAACACCTAAACTACTGAACCGATTTGAATGAATTTTGGTACAGAGATAGTCTAGAGCCTGAGAAAGGACATAGGCTACTTTTTATTCCTGAAAAATATCACCTTCCCGCGGGATAACGTCGTGTAGTAATTGAGTTTTAAGTGATTTTCGATTCGCGGGGCGCTCGCGAGTTTACAGTTCACTGCCGATGCCGGCTGCCGATGCCGGCTGCCGATGCCGCTGGATCCGCGTGAAGAGTATCGTCAACTTTTACTATGGTATCGTGCGCGGGCGTGCCTATTTCGGTCGGGAATCATCGCCTTAAACACGTAGGTAACTATTTTTAACGGACTTCAAAAATGTAAAAGGAGAATGTTACTATTCGTCACGTTTTTTTAATATGTATGTACACCGATTACTCGAAGACTGCTGAACCGATTGAATTGATTCGAACGTTATAACATCAGGTTTTTTCCCAAGTTGGTCCCATTTTTTGAAATTTTGAAATCGGTTTAGTAATTTTTAGGAAATATTGAAAATACTGTCATTTTCGTTAGCACTTTAGTGAATTTATTACGTATCCTTAGGCATAACTCCTTTGTTAGTACACCGATTTAGATGATTATTGTTTTGTTGGAAAGGGATTACCTTAAGGTATTTTAACCGACTTTAAAAAAGATAAAGGTTTTCAGAAAAGTATTTGTTACATTTTGGAGAAGGTTTTGGCATTATAACCGACTCCAAAAAGGATGTTCTCAGTTTGATCACTTACCTATTTACCAGAATACACGAAAGTTGCCTGTATGATGCACTAAAAAGACTGAAATAAAAATTACTTTTATAAAAAAATAAAACCGCATTCAAAAAAATGACACCAAAAAAAATTAAGTTCAAAAACTACAACCCGACTACTGAAAAATCACGCTCTAAAAAGTATGAAACAAGAAAATATTCTCATCTGAAATTGCCGTGGTCGTATGCCACTTTTCCCTAGAATGAAAATATTGTTTTGTATGTTAGTATAGTATGGGGCATACGACCACGGCAATTTCAGATGAGAATATTTTCTTGTTTCATACTTTTTAGTGCGTGATTTTTCAGTAGTCGGGTTTTAGTTTTTGAACTTAATTTTTATTTATATTATTTTGGGGACATACAAAGAATAGCACTACCCTCTCTCTTCTCGTGGGTGTCTTAAGAGGCAAAAGAGGAAAACCTGCATCAGGAGATGGGCAGCAGCGTCTCCATGTAACAGCAGGCCATACTGCGATCGCCAACACTTGGCTGGCCAAGCGTGGTGATTATGGCAACCCGTCCCCCCCAAAATGGCTTTACACCAAAAAAATCAGCCCCACTCCACGGCGACCCGGCGGCTGCGGCAGCGGCTATGGTACCGGCGGGGAAGGGGGTTCTGAGAACCCCCGGGTAAGTTGACCCAGCAACCTACAATACGCGCATATTGCGGACTGACTTGAAACTCATAGAGTTAGAAGAGGCTGTTAGTAAGTCACACTGGGACATCATTGGATTATCTGAAGTCTGAAGAGAGGGGAAGGACTCGATTATCCTGCAATCCGGTAACTTACTATGCCACCGGGAGGGCGAACAACAGTCCCTAGGTGGTGTCGGGTTCATCGTCCTTGAAGACGGGACTTGAGTCCCTAGTCAACAGTGTGATCACTATCGGAAGCGTGTTGCGCAGGGCAGCGTACCTGATACTCAGAATATCGAAACGGTATTCGCTAAATATCATACAAGTATGCGATCCGACCTAAACACGTGAATATGACGAAGTGGAGGCTATGCATGAGGAGGTTTCAAAACCCATGCATAGCTATAAAACACACTACATGGTTGTGATGGGAGATTCCAATGCTAAGTTGGGGCAACGTTGCGGTGATGAGTTGAAAGTGAGGCAATTTGGATTTGGGCAACGAACCGAGAGAAGCCAGATGCTGGCAGACTTCATGGAGAGGAAGAACCTCTTTATGGTGAACTCCTTCTTCAGGAAGCCCGCAAGCCGCAAATGCACCCGATAAGACTCCCTTGAAGAACTACAGACCCATTTTGCTTCTGAGTCATATCTATAAGTTGTTTTCAATTGTCATTACGAATCGTCTCGCTCGCAGGTTTGACGACTTCAAACCTCCCGAACAAGCTGGGTTCCAAAAAGGCTATAGCACCAAAGACCACATTCATATGCTGCAGCAAGTTACAACTTGCCACTTTGTTGGGCGTTCGTGGACTATGAGAAAGCCTTTGATTCGATCGAGACCTGTGGGCGGTGCTACAGTCTCTACAGAGGTACCAAGTAGACTACAGGTACATGAATCGATGTGCTGAGGTACTTATACCAAAATGCCACCATCTCAGTCCGATTACAGAACCGGAGCTCTAATCCTATCCAACTACAGCGAGGTGTGAGACAGTGAGACGTCATCTCTCCAAAACTGTTCACAGTTGCGTTGGAGGATATTTTTTAAGCTTCTAGATTAAAAAGGATGCGGCATCAACATCAATGGCGAGCACCTAACACACCTACGGTTTGACGAGACCTTGAAAGACGTATACACAATGCTCGAAGATCTCAGTAATGCTTCTCAAAGAGTGGGTCTTATAGATGAACATGGATAAGACGAAAATCACGTCTAATGCCCATGTTGCACCCGCTCCAGTTAATCTTGGGAACATTACACTCGAAGTTGTTGAACACTTTGTTAACCTATGGCAAACGGTCCAGTTAGTTAAGTCCAACTTCGAGAAAGGATCTCTCGATGAATCCAGCTCGGAATTCGGATGGGCAGTGTTCGGAAAGCTCCGGCATATATTCGCGTCCGAAATACCTCAATGTCTCAAGACGAAAGTCTTTGACCAGGTGTGTGTTGCCAGTAATGGACGTGAGACTGACCTATAGAAGTCAGACGTGGTCTTATAATATTTATTATTTATTTATTATTAGTGTTGTGGAGTTCCTTGGGGGAGGCCTATGCCCAGCAGTGGGCGTCGTTCGGCTGATATGATGAACTAAATTATTAGCTAATTAATGTAAATATTCTGCCTACCTATTTTCGTCAAACAATGCTGGGGTGAACTATGGAATGCCATAAACATAATCCTACTATAATATTATAAATGTGAAAGTTTAGATGTTTGGATGTTTGGATGTTTGTTACTCAATCACGCTAAAACGGCTGAACGGATTTGGCTGAAATTTGGGACACAGATACTTTGAAGCCTGGAGAGGAACATAGGCTACTTTTTATCCCGGAAAAATATCACACTCCCGCGGGATAGCATCGTGTAGTCCACGCGGGCGAAGCCGCGGGCGGATAGCTAGTATTATATAAGAGCTTAATCATGAAGGATAATATTTGCTAGGAGAAATAGTCTTAGTTCGCTGTACCTGTAAAGATGTCAAAATTCGATTTATGCAAGCAAAGTCGCAAGCAACAACCAATAAAATATATATTTTTGAAACGAGCTCACCAAGAGCTTTCATTTAATACCAAACACAATATTCTATTTAAAAAAAAGTTTTTTAGTTCACAACTTTATGTCGTCTAAAGGGCGCCATATTCAATTTCATGTGACGTGACATAGCCTATAACCAGCAGACAATCGAGACGCTTCCAACGATACGTGAATTGTGAATATATGATCAGCAGTTTAGAAGTTATGCGGGAACAGATGAATATACATACAAACATACATACATACATACATATACCGGTCAAACTCATAACCCTCTTTTTTTTGCTTTGCCGTAGTCGGGTAAAAAGTAATAAATAATCCCTCTAAGTCGTGGGCCACACTGGAGCGGCGCGTCTTGCGTCCGCGTTGAGCGGGAAAAACAAATATATTGAGACGGACGGGAGGAGCCACACTGGCGCGTCCGGGGCGGTCGCCGCGACCGGCGGAGGGAATAGTACGGGCGTTTGTGCACTACACTGAATTTTACCGATCCGGCGGTCCGTTTTTTTACGGACCGGCGGCGTGGCATGAAAAACACGGATAATTGGCTTGTGCACTTGTCCGGTTTTTTACTGACCGGGGCAGCGCAGAGATATCTTTGAAACTACACTTTACTGACGCGTTTTAAACGAGAGGAATAATGAGTTCCTTGGAACGTCGGCAATTACTTGCTTTATTGCTTTATGTACGAAGACGTAGAAGACAGAAAGAATTTTGGGTTCATCCTCTTATCAGTGAAAGGTACCTGACAGGGGCATTTTACCGAAATCACAATTAATTGAGGCAGGATGAAAAATTATTTTTTAACTACTATCGAATGTCTACAGCTAGCTATAAGTATAACAAAAAAAGGTTTCATCAAAATCCGCTTAGTAGTTTTTGCGTGAAACACGGACAACAGACGGACAGACAGACAAACAAAAATTTCAAAATCCATATTTTTGGTGCTAGATATATGACGTGTTATTGGTGAGAAATAATAATAAATAAATAACTTCTTACATTCACACCAATTATCTAAGCCCATACTGTATCATGGAAAACTTGATAACGGATAAATATATACTTAAATACTTTTTGTTTGTAAATACATACATATTATACATAGTTAACACCCAGACCAAGACAAATAGACATGTTCATGCACACAAATATTTGTCTTGTTCGGGAATCGAACCCGAGACCACTGGCGCAGAAGGTGGGTAGCCTACTCCTGCGCCAAATCGGTCGTCAATCGAGAAAGGCGCTTGAATTTATTTTGGCGTGCGTTCATTTATTTGCGATAACTCCTAAGATATTAATTTAAATTATATGGTGTAAAAGAGTAAAATAATGTGCATGAAATGCTTAAAGCAACTAACGTATTTAAATTGATAAGGGTTAATACTGTATCCGTTTAAATAGCTTTCCAAATTACCGCATTGTTCATAACCATTTTTAAGAGATAATATGGCTATAATATGCTATCCTTATAAGATAGCTATCGCGGACTTTTTTGTAGATCTATAGAAGAGGAATATCCCAACATGCATAATTTTTTTAAACCTCGAAAGGATTAGGCAGCGTTTTTGCTGAAAGCTCCCGTGCGGCTTGCCGTTTCCGGCACTTTCGACAATTATCGTTATATTTCTACCAATTTACACAAAACTTTCATAAATTATAAATTAAAACCTTTCTGAAGAACTACGCTACCTATTAGTGAAAACCGCATGAAAATCTGTTTCGTAGTTTTAAAGGGTTTTAGGGTCAGACAGACGAGAAGCGACTTTGTTTTATACTATGTAGTGATTTATGATTAAAATAGAGCGATCCGTTTTTTTCCGGACGGTAAAATTCAGTGTTGTGCACAAGCGCACATATGTTTTTCATTGCCGTCATCTCGGAACGGAAAAAAACGGTCCGTAATGGGGAAAAGTAAAATGACGGACGGTAAAATTCAGTGTTGTGCACAAGCGTCCATATGTTTTTCATAGCTGCCATATCGGTCCGGAAAAAAACGGACCGCTGGATCGGTAAAATTCAGTGTAGTGCACAAACGCCCTACGTGTTCGCGCGTCCTGCGGATCCCACAGTGCGGATCCGCAGGTCGCCTCCGCGCCCCGCGGTCGCTCCAGTGTAGCCCACGACTTACTGTATTCACACAAAATAACGTAAGTACTTTGAAGTCGGGCGGGTTTTAACAAAAACAACAAAGAAATGTACCTACATGTTTCACGCCCGACTTCAAAGTACCTACTTACGTTATTTGGTGTGAATACAGTATTAGAGGGACAATTTCTTACTTTTTGGTGTCATTTTTTTTAAGGCGGTTTTATTTTTTTTACAAGTAATTATTCAAATTCTCAACGTTAATAAGTTGTAATCCACCCACACACGAAAGCCCTCCGTGTAATAAGAACGAATACCTGCCCAAATTCAACGTTATGTCTAAGTATTTAAGAGCCGTGGCCAAACTATAAACGCTTCGTTTAGCGCAACTCTAACCAAAAAATATATATTATACTTACATTCATAAAATTGCGTTTTCTTAAGACTTATTTTAATTTACACTTTTAAAAATTTGTATTTTCCAAAAATTAAGGAGTGTAAGCTGTGTAAGTTTCTCATATACAGGGCGTCCCAAAATTAACTCACATGGAGGGAAAGTACCTTAAATACTGAAGATATAAAATTTTACTGAAAGGAGACTTCATTTTTATTTAAAAAAAAAACGAACTGCATTCACCGAATTTTGAATAATCACTTGTCTGAACTGGGAATCGAACCCGCTGAATGTTAAAAAAATATTTCTCTAATTTAATTGTACCGCTCGAAAGACTCGATTATACCTAAGCATTTCTTCTAAATAACATAGCATCTTAAATAAAAGGAAGACTACGAAATTTAACATTTAATGTTGAATAACAAGTTTGTGCAGCGTTATGAATAGCCTTTTCTGTGACTGTCATGCTCAATACAGACTTTAACATTTCAATGTAGGTATTACTAATGAGTGAAGATTGGAGCAATTATACCTAATTCCCTATCATAAGTGTTTGATAATGTGATAAGTAACACCACCCCACAGGAAAGGCTATCCATAACGCTGCACAAACTTGTTATTCAACATTAAATGTTAAATTTCTTAGTCTTCCTTTTATTTAAGATGCTATGTTATTAAGAAAAAATGATAAGGTATGATCGAGCCTTTCGATCGGTACAATTAAATTAGAGAAATATTTTGTTTTACATTCGGCGGGTTCGATTCCCAGTTCAGACAGTTGATTACTTAAAATTCTTTGAATGCAGTTCGTTTTCTTTTTAAAATAAAAATGAAGTCTCCTTTCAGTAAAATTTTATATCTTCAGTATTTAAGGTACTTTCCCTCCATGTGAGTTAATTTTGGGACGCCTTGTATAATGTAAGATGTAAATATTTCATTCGCTGTACCTTTAACTGGTTGATTGATGAAACAAATCTTCGACGCCCGGGCGGCCGAATGGGGCCAAAATGAAGACTTAAAAATCCCCTTTTGAAAATCCACCCTGATAGAACAAATATGACAGTATAAATAATTATACTTGCCTGAATGATGAAAATCTTTGGTTTGGTGGCCAGAGTCGGCCTTCTAACGTCTGTGAAATGCTTGATAATCTCACTCTCATTGTAAACCTTGTCGAACGCTCTGATTTGACCCTTTTCATTACCATGGGTGAGAACTGCGACCGCTACACACCCATAGTCGGTAAAATCTTGGGAACTGTCTGAAAACATGAAAATTTACACTGATATGCGATAATGGGGAGGAAAACTAACTTTTCATCACGACAGAGGGCGTAGGTAATATTGGAGGGCTGTTTTGTTGATTGGTTGTTATTGTGACATAACAACCAATCATAACAGCCATGGAGCTAGACTTAATACTGAGGTAACTGGAGTTCTCACCCTGAATAAAAAAGTGTACCCAGCAAATTTGACATTTAGTATGTAGTGGCTGTCAGTTGTCTCATATGACCATACGTATTTTTTAAAGTGTAGGTGAGACGGAAGACAGCCACTGTGTAATTTGTGGTCACAAAAAAGTGTTAGTACTGCACTCTCCAGTTACCTCAGTATTAAGGGGTCTGTAGCCACGGATCACGGTATCAGATTGAATTGGCCACTGACCGCAATGCATGGTCATGATGTAACACATAACATAATCACTGTTTAATATGATGTATTTTTATACTAAGCAATTGTTGTATTAGTAACGATATGTTTTTTTTTGTAAATGTCGTTACCTAACTAAGAAACGCTGGCAAGTTTCTTGCGCCCATTCTTCTTGTCAGTTAAAAAAGTCTTGAGGTAGGAAAATATTGACGATTCATAAGTACATATTTATTATGTCTAAGTGAATAAAGAATATTTTATCTTATCTTATCTTATCACGGCGAGTTGTATTAAGTCTAGCTCCATGATAACAGCTGTCTAAATCGACGAAATCTTTTAAGCAATCATCGACCAAAGAGTATACATTATTACCCCACAAATTAGGTATAGTGAGTTCCAGATAACTCTGCGCGCGACTGGGGCGTTATTGGTGCTAGTTACAGTACGTTTTTTTGTTCTGAGGTTATTGAGAAGATTAGTATTTGATTTCGACCGCGCGCAGACCTATTTGGCGCGCGCTTTAGAAAGTGGACTCCAATCACAAAAACGCTATCTAGATTAAAGCTTTGTCCGTTTCTCCCATAGATATACATCTATGGTTTCTCCCCATTGAGTTTTAATAAACAAAAAAATGGGAAAAGAGCATGAAAAGAATCATGTTTGAGACTCACATGTTTCAAGTTTCTCCATAATCTGCGCATATCTTAAATTATTTTCCACTTCGACTTTAAAACCAAATTGTTCAAAAGTTTTTGTCAGACGTAGCTCATCTTTTTTAGTTCCTTTCCTTGTCTTTTCTTGATTTTGAAATTCCTCGTGATTAAAAATAAAAAGAGCTTTCTTCTCAAACTTTTCTAATTCGTACGTTTCCGCATTTCTTGATAATGCTCTTTTGTTGTAAAGTGGTAAAGCATTTGCATCAGCTTCACTTCTAGATTCATTTTGTGTTTCTAAAGTTGTTTTGTTTTCTGTTGTTATAAGTCCTGGGTTTTCAGGTGGATTCTCCACTTTCAATTCACGCACTTCTTTTTCACTCATTATTAAAATTATACAGTTATGATTTCTCAGTTTTTTATTCAAATAAAGAATACGTCTGGGAACCGTTTGCAATACCAATTCGTTCTACATTGTGATTAAATTGAGTCATTTAATCTTATCTAATCGATAATAAATACTTATTTACCAGCTTAGACCACTTTTAGATTCTGACGTCATGTTTGTTTAGTAGTCTACACATCAAGCCCTTTCAGTGGTGGGTGGGTACATGGGTACTTAATTTGTGCAGGAATCGAACACTGGCCTTCTGAGCTAGGTAGATGTTTCTATTACGTGCCAATGCGCCAGTCTAGCGCACGCACACGGGCCACTAAAAAACGCCGCCACTGACTCCTTTCCTGTAGTTTTCATACTTACTTACATTTTAAATTAGCACCGACGACGTAGTCGTCACTTGTTTGTGAGCATCAGGATGGCGGGTGTACTTCTCAGATTAGCTTAAATTTATTGCAGATATTTGGTACCTGCTGTGTACCTTTACGTACCTCTTTTAAAAATCTGTGTACCTCCGTATTTACTAAGATATTCAAATCGCTAGGTACACCCGCGGACCTGACGTCAGGTCCGCGGGTGTATTTTAAACCAATGAGTGTATCGTAGTGAATTTGTGTATAGATTTGGTACCTTCTGTGTACCTGCAGAAACATGTATTAGACTTCCATAATTCGATAAGGTATCGAAGATATTCAATACAATAGGTACACCCGCCAACCCGAGACGTTAGGATATTTCTGAAACCAATGAGTGTATCGTAATGATTTTGAGTACAGATTTGGTACCTTCTGTGTACCTGCAGAAACATGTATTAGACTTCCACAAATCGATAAGGTATCAAAAATATTCAATACGATAGTTTGACCGTTTCCCATCCTGGGCCCTGTTTAACAAACGTTACAATCCTACTATGAGTAAGTTTAATTATATTGATATTATTATGTTTCACTATAAAGAATTAAAACTATAGATCAAGACTAAAAAATATCAGAAAAATATTAAATTCGAAAAATAAACGGCTGAGTTTTAGATTATTTAAAAATAAATATTTTTACGTGGAACGTCTGCAAGCTCCGACTCCCTTTAACGACCTGAATGCGCGGCCCGTCTCGGATTTCAAAAACGGAGGAGAGCAGGGTTTTTTATCGCCCGCGCCCCTCCGCGGGTGCATGACGCAACGTTTACAAAAACACTCTTTACGTTCTATTGAAGTACTTCTACGAAAAACGGAAAACTGTTTTAGATAGCTGAATAACTGTAGCAACATTTTAAAATTTATTTAGACGATGGTAAGAAAGTTTTTGTAAAACGTCACGATCCCTAATTAAAAATCGTCGCACCTTAAATCACCTATTTTTCAGATTTTGATCAGTCTCGTGATCTCGTTTTTTGTGCTTATTTACGTATGTTCTTACATTTAATTTATTTTAATTTGTATGTAGTTCTTATATAGTTCTTTCAACTCATTATAGTGTCAGCCCACACGTACTACAACCACAACACGTGGGTAGGGCGCATTTTGTATTCGAAATGTACATTTTGCCGTCATTATCGACCGCTTGAGTGCCAATCACAACGCAACCACCAGCGAAGACACTGCGAACTAGCGGCCGGCCACATTGCATACGACGTAACCACATCACAACTACTAGTGAAAACGGACTAACATCAACATTTTTTCGCACAACGACAACGCAACTGCAAAAAGCTGCATCGACACTATTCACACGTTCCATATTTTGTCGCTGTGATGTAGGGGGTCGACACATAGTGTAGAAGAAGGCATTGTTTTGTTTCTTGTCAAAAATAAAAGAGTGTTTCCTTTCAGAGATATTTGTAGAGTACTTTCTCTTCATGTCATGCCCCGTAACTCTGGGACACCCATTATATTGTTAGAATCTTTAAATTTTAAATGTCCATAGCCACTGCTATTATTCGGTTTTTTCACTTTGTAAGATTTTGATCAACTCATCGGTAGCTGCGGACTTTGGATAAATATTATTACTCATAGTGTCATGATTTTAGAAGGTTTTTCATATTTTTAAAAGGCAACACTGGTAATGCGGTCTCTTGCCGCCATTTGTTAAGTTTAATAGGCTAATCTGTGGTAAATTCGGTGGGGATAGCTAATCTTGAGCCCGACTAACGAGCAAAGAGAGATCATTCTTCAAACTAGCCTCGAGGGGATAAGTTCTCTAAGACGTCGACTGTATCGATATTTTTCCTATATGTATCTATATTGTACCTGTACTATGCCTGTACCTGTAAGTTGGATCAATAATTATATGAGTGTTATCTGGAGTCTGCGTTTTCTTCATAATTCAGAAGCGGTAAAGTACCCACGCAAGTTTATTTCTAAACCTGATAATAAGAATAATTTGCTTATTCTGTGCTATAGTAATGCCAAACGAGTTATTTTATTCTCTTCACGCAGAGAAAGGATAAATATTCCAGATTCCATGTTAATGCGTATTTTTTTTTATCTAAATGACATTTTAAATACCTTTGCGGTGGATTGTGTTTCGTACATGGTCGGGGCTACTCTCCGACGGAACGGACATAAACTAAATCGCATTTGTGTTTTAATTGATTGTGTTCGTATACGGTCGGGGCTACCCTCCGACTATACTAACATAATTTAAAAAAATTATAATGTAGCTTAGTACTAAGATTTTACTAATTCGTGTTCGGGGCTACTCTCCGATCGTGTTGGTTAAATCTAAAGCGTTAAAATTGGAGTATTTGTGTGGCGGATTGTGTTTCGTACATGGTCGGGGCTACTCTCCGACGGAACGAACATAAACTAGATCACACTTTTATTTGAATTGATTAATTGTGTTCGTGTACGGTCGGGACTACCCTCCGATTATACTAACATAATTTTAAACGCGGGTATGTAGTAGATATTTTCGTATGGCACGATCATAGCGTACCATGAATCTGGCATAATATCTTGATTGTTGTTGTTTAATTTACATGATGTATTAAATGTGGATTGTACAGAATTAATGGAGATGATTGGCATTATTATATTATTAGAGTACTTGCTGTTTATGTTGTTTATAATCTTACACATGGAGCTAGAACTGGCAGTTTTGGCTGTGTACCTACATGTAATGTTCTAAATAATTAGTGCTAGATTGGAGCTAGTTTTTGATAGTCTTTACTGTTGCACAGAGTAAATTCAGTTATGATTACCAAATTTGATAGCTTTACTGTCGTACAGAGTAAAATCACTTATGGCTACTAAATCTTGCATACAATCCATGTTTTAACGTGGTATCTAATACCAACAGTGAATAAAAGAAAATTATAAGTTATGGGGCTAGTAAGAAGTAGTAAAGAGTAAGAATAATTTATGATTGGTGGCTTACATTTCATTTATTTTTATGTTGTTACAATGGGTGATTACAGATTTTCCTTTTGTTTTTAATGTATTGAGCGAACATGTTGTTCTCTGGGTTGAGTGAGTCATGTCATGTCATGTATGCTTACTGGTTACTTACGTTACCTGGTAAGATTGGTTTAATAGGTACGTATTACTTACTTACAATTGAATTCTGGCTTTCTTTTTATTGATAAGTATATTAGTTAATTAGTACAAATTTTGTGGATTCAATTAATATGAACACCGTCAATAGCAATAGGTGTAAATATCTTGAAATATGAATATGAATATTTTAAACATGAGTTTAAATACAAATATTCTTAATATGGATATATTTCAATATGAAAGTCTTTAGGTGTATTTGGATAACTTTAATGAGTATATGAATATCTTTAATTTTTAGTGTTGAGCAAACAAACAGGTGTTCACTGGGTTGAGTGAGCAAGCTATGCATGCTCACTGGTTACAAGAGATACATTGAATTTGCTTGTTCAAATGCATTAAATCTAATTTGATATTAGGGGGCGATGTATGTATGTTGCATACACTCGTCGGATATTAGGGGGCGATGTATGTATGTTGCATACACTCGTCGGATATTAGGGGACGGTGTATGTTTGTGGCATGCACTCGTCGGAATTAAGGGGGCGGTATATGTTTGTGGCATACACTCGCCGGATTTTAGAGTACGAACGATGTATGTTGGTGGCATAC
The DNA here is from genome assembly GCA_949710035.1 of Crambus lathoniellus. Classification (NCBI taxonomy): domain Eukaryota; kingdom Metazoa; phylum Arthropoda; class Insecta; order Lepidoptera; family Crambidae; genus Crambus; species Crambus lathoniellus. The sequence goes on from CATIXG010000002.1 coordinate 21,638, forward strand.
ATTAGTCTGAATATGTTTAAATGTTGAGTACTTTTCTCACAGACTGGTTATGTGAGTACTTATATTTCATACTGGTTTACTACTCGTATGGACACTTTTAAGATTATTAGATTGAAATGAAACGACAACAGAACAAAGATATTATCAAACGTTTTATTCTTGTTCTTACAAAACTCATTTTATATTTTTGCACTAGATCTTAATAAAAGAAATGGTTTTTGTAAATAATAAAGGATGTAGGTAGCTAGTGCACAGTATAAATGATGAATTTTCCTGAAGGGCATTTTGTGTTAATAACCCAATGATTTTATTATAGAATGACACGGAACGATCTCTTGCCGATGAGTGATGTATACATTCCAAGGTAAATAGCATCTGAGGACGAATACAGCCCGCGCCGCCTGTTGCGCCGCTTGGTAGGCCTCCAGGGTGACGTGGCCGGCCAAGGGAGTCTTGAGCGAAGGAGGAATACTTTTTCTTCGTGGCTGAATCTGGTCAAAGAGGATTTGAGATGATGTAGAGCATTTTGTTTATGGGAAAGTTTTGAAGTTGTTTTGATTAAAAGGTTTACTTAATGTTTATTTATTTGAATATCGAATTTAAGATTTAATTTTCACCTCGCATAACCGACTAAATTGATGGTAACACCCCCTTAAATAAAGTTTGTAAAGGTTTACCTAAAAACAAAACTATATAAAAACTTCTCTTTTCATAGAATCATCTAGATGTTATCAAAATACCCTTAGGGAAGAATGAAAAGTTTTTTTAAATCTACAGTTGCCTACATACTTGAAATACATCTTGATAGACATTGAGTACCTAGTAGGTACCACAGCTATCGCAGTAGAAACCTTTAAGTATTATTGTTAACTAGTTTTCCGCCCGCGGCTTCGCCCGCGTGGACTACACGACGTTATCCCGCAGGAATGTGACATTTTTCCGGGATAAAAAGTAGCCTATGTTCCTCTCCAGGCTACAAAGTATCTGTGTTCCAAATTTCAGCCAAATCCGTTCAGCCGTTTTGGCGTGATTGAGTAACAAACATCCAAACATCCAAACATCCAAACATCCAAACTTTCACATTTATAATATTAGTAGGAAGTAGGATATGCGCTCTAATTATCACAACATAGTACCACTTACTTATAAGGATATTTATTTACTAAATTATGTTTGCATCATTTCTTTTTCATTGCATAATAAGTTTCTACATGCATCACAATTTGAGTAGGGGTTATTGTCTTACCTAGTTAATATTTTTATAATTACCTTAGTCTCCATTTATACGAAATCCATACCATATCTTGATTCTTATGATTGGTCAATATCCATTAGCTAGGTTAGTTTTTCTATGCCTAGGTCTATGCCCAGGTGACCTTTACGCAGAACTGGATGTATTTCTCATCTTGATAAGATTGGACATGATGACGATTCACTTTTGAATAAGAGCACACTATTAAAGTCGCGAATCTAGTATTCCAAGATTGCAATTGGGTAATACTTTTATAAACTGTGATCTGTGTCACTTAGATTTTTATAAACCTTTTAACTTTGGAAACAATATTAGTTTGTGGTACTAGCTTAACGACCTCCATGGCAGTAGTGTAGAAACGGTGTACGTACGCATAGGTTTTCGGGGTGCCGCTGTCTCTGAGGTTCCGGGTTCGATTCCCTGTCGGGTGAATGTTTAAAGCGGACTTTTCAACATTCTGTCCGGTTGTATGTGGTAATCCCCGTCGTTGTTCCCAAATGTCATAACACAAGTGCTTAAGTTATTTAGTTCGGGATTGGAGCAATGTGGGTATGCAAAGATATCCAATATTTATCATTTCTATTATTTATTTTAATTTTTGTAACTTTGTTCAAGTGAACATTTCGTCTATTATTTTTGTTGGATGTAGCTTAATTTGAAAGAATTCACTATGCTTGACTTTTAAAATTTGAGTTTAGTGGCAAACTTAATTCTCAAATTTAATTTAAATTCAAACTGAATTGTGGATGAGTGCTAGAGAAAGTTTATCAGGAACATACTTTTCTTCTACATAATTAGACAATAAAGCCATAAGACTGAATAGAAATAATCATTCTTTACATTTTTCCTGGAACGTCAAAGATTCTTTATATACCTAGTTTTGATAGATACATAGATTAATTCTATATTTGTACACAATATTACAAACGGAACAATCACACAGGAAATAATAATAATAATACAAAGATAACAAATTGTAAACCAAATGGTGGCCTTATCGCCTTATTGCGGTTTCTTCCGGGCAACTCTGTTTTGGTTTTAGACTGATGGAAAATTTTACAGCCAAAATCACTAGAAGCTATTTTGCTATTTCTGCTTTTGATTTGCATCTAAATCATTAAGAGAGATCTAGAACACTACGCAGTACGCACTAATTAGTGCGCACTGCGTAGTGTTCTAGATCTCTCTTAATGATTTAGATGCAAATCAAAAGCAGAAATACTTAGTTGCTTAGACAGCACTGCAAGAAGCATCCACTGATATCTATTCTAGTTGTTTTCATTAACATAGTGATGAAATGATGTTTCTAATGCAAAAACATGTAAACATTCCATGGTGCATTTAAGTAGATCGTGTTTATTACACTGTCAAGTTGTAACTAATGTTTTCCTAATTAAGCAAAATAAAGTAAAACGGTTATTGCTCAATCACATCTTTTATTAAAATTATTATTTTATTCAATTTATTAAAATGTTCTATACAGCTTCATGCAAACATTTTAATTCATGTTTTAAACTTGTTCTAACAAATAAAGCCACAAGTAACCACTGCTGTAGCATACCAAGTTAGTTTTGCCGTGTTTTTGTTGTTATTGGCGGTGTGATTTAAAATTAGTAATTAAGGATTTTAATACTACCGTCCTTGTGTACGTATTGACAAAATATGATTTCAAATTATGTGAATTTAATGTATTGTGATCTTATTGAGAATTAATATCTTTATTAAACCATAAATCAAGAAGATCTGTCAAATTTACCGTCTCATTTAGTAGGCTCGTGATACTAAAATTCTTAGCAGTTTACCATTCTCACGAACATTTGAAGTTCCTTCACATATTCTGTTACTAATCATTTCCATATTTTTTTAGATCTGGTCAGTTGAACATTTGTTTTTGCTATGGTTGAAATAAGTACCTACTAATGTTTATAAAAGAATATGAGAATTCATACACTTACATTTATTTCTATTGATTCATTATCAGATAAATCTATTTCTTTTGAATGATTAATACTATGTGTGTTGTGAGTTTACTGCTTTCAGATACCAATTGTAGCATCCAGTGGGTACTTATCATGAGCTAGCATCAAGTTAAGATAATATTGAGGATCCCGCTACCCGTTTGTTCCCCAATCACGGTTATCGGCTGGACGGATCTTTGGAATCTCTTGTCTCTAGAATAGCATATTGACGACTTTTGACCCCGAGAAGATATTTTATTACCACGGGAAATCGTGTAGTTAAATCGCTTGGGTGAAAAGCTGTTCATGATTTTATTTGTTCTATTTCTACCTATGGTAATCTACTTCTTCATATCCCAATTATAATTAATAAATCTATTTTCACTAATATTATTCATAGTAATATGAATATTTGTTGATAAGAATGCAGGTGATGCTCGTATGAGGATACCTTGTAGACATTTTTAAGTTTTGATATTAAATTGCGAATTTGTTTAAAATCATTAACTTATTCATTTTTAATTTATAATGGATCAAGTTATCTGAAATAAATGATTAATAAAAAATAATTAGAAATGATAATAATATGATCTTTTGATTTCATGTACGGAGTGGAACCATGTATTGTACTATTCTAACAGAGGCAAAGAATAGATGCATTTAAGATTTGGTGCTGGAGAAGAATGCTCTGGAAACCTTGGACAACTGGTTGACAAGTTGAAAAAGCAAATTGTTGCTGTGACGGTTCAATTGTACCTACGGCATCTTCATTATTAGTGTAACTTCCTTGTAAGAATATTTAATTTAATTGGTAATAATGCCTATTACGAACATGCCTTTCAATAATTCCTTTAGTTGTCCTAATTCATATCTTGATTTAATACAAATTGTGCACTAATGGTAAATACGTATCTATAACTTGGTTTGTTACTCATATCTGGGTAAAAATTGGTAACTGTGAAGGGGCCTACAGTTGTTGTTGTAAGGACTAAACTATGTTAAACATAAGTAAGGGTTTCTATTTATCAGGCTAAAGTTAAATTCTGTACCTACCTATTTCTAATATAACATTATTAGATATTTTGCTTCTGGCATCATCTAATATTCTTGAATGTAGCTCTTGGCAATGCATTGATGTAAACTAGTACCAAGCTAATCCATTTTTCTTTGATTACCCATGACTAATGCTTATAGATTATAACCAGACTTTACTTTAATCATTCCATATACTTACACATGATTATGTATTATGTAACAAGTATAGTTTCAAAATAAGTTTTCAAAGTAATAATAGTCGCTTGTTAGCGAATGTCATGATTATGTTATTTTATACATTGATTCGAATAGTTATAGAATAGTTTGTTGTTGATAATTTATTTTATTTGATTATGTATTAATTTACGATTTACTAAAACAATATTATTACGATAATATCTATATTCTAAACAAGTCATCGGCGTCGTTAAAAGTTTATTGTTGAGCATTGGTAATATAATGTATTTGTTTCAATTATGTTTTAACTTAAGGTTTTTGTCACTCTAAGATTAACCTAAATAGGTACATAGTTGTAAGAATTTACTATTGAGAATAGTTGTGTATCAGTATATTAGCTGTATACTTACTTAATTAGTTGATTCTAAATATTTTTTTATATGTGCGTCGGGAGACAGCACGTTATCAGATGGCCGAATGTCATGATTTTAGAAGGTTTTTCATATTTTTAAAAGGCAACACTGGTAATGCGGTCTCTTGCCGCCATTTGTTAAGTTTAATAGGCTAATCTGTGGTAAATTCGGTGGGGATAGCTAATCTTGAGCCCGACTAACGAGCAAAGAGAGATCATTCTTCAAACTAGCCTCGAGGGGATAAGTTCTCTAAGACGTCGACTGTATCGATATTTTTCCTATATGTATCTATATTGTACCTGTACTATGCCTGTACCTGTAAGTTGGATCAATAATTATATGAGTGTTATCTGGAGTCTGCGTTTTCTTCATAATAGAATAAAACAGTTCTAACGTTGATACTAGGTATTTTATTTTACAAGTTTTAGAAAACTTTCAACTTCTTAATGTAACACGGTAATCATCGGAATATTCACTGAGGGCAAATAAAATAAAATTCAAAGACAAGACAGTTCTAAGGTTTATGATACTTATTTTACAAGTTTAAGAAAAACTTCTAACTTTATAATGTAGGTAACACGTAACTAATCATCGGAATATTCACTGAAGGCAAATCCTACTAATATTATAAATGTGAAAGTTTAGATGTTTGGATGTTTGGATGTTTAGATGTTTGGATGTTTGTTACTCAATCACGCCAAAACGGCTGAACGGATTTGGCTGAAATTTGGGATACAGATACTTTGTAGCCTGGAGAGGAACATAGGCTACTTTTTATCCCAAAAAAAGGCCCCATTCCCGCGGGATAACGTCGTGTAGTCCACGCGGGCGAAGCCGCGGGCGGAAAGCTAGTAAAAAATATTTATTAAAAACTAGCCTTCCGCCCGCGGCTTCGCCCGCGTGGACTACACGACGTTATCCCGCGGGAAGGTGATATTTTTCAGGAATAAAAAGTAGCCTATGTCCTTTCTCAGGCTCTAGACTATCTCTGTACCAAAATTCATTCAAATCGGTTCAGTAGTTTAGGTGTGATTGTGTAACACACAGAGAGACAGAGACGCATTTATAATATAAGTAAGGATTTATTTCATTTACAGTTTTTTACAGAAGAAACTTGGTTGATAAAGTAAAGTACAGTCAAGTACAGTCAAGTATAGTCAAGTACAGTCAACTACAGTCAAGTACAGTCAAGTACAGTCAAGTGCAGTCAAGTACAGTCAAGTAAAGACAAGTACAGTCAAGTACAGTCAAGTACAGTCAAGTACAGTCAAGTACAGTCAAGTACAGTCAAGTACAGTCAAGTACAGTCAAGTACAGTCAAGTACAGTCAAGTACAGTCAAGTACAGTCAAGTACAGTCAAGTACAGTCAAGTACAGTCAAGTACAGTCAAGTACAGTCAAGTACAGTCAAGTACAGTCAAGTACAGTCAAGTACAGTCAAGTACAGTCAAGTACAGTCCAAGTACAGTCAAGTACAGTCAAGTACAGTCAAGTACAGTCAAGTACAGTCAAGTACAGTCAAGTACAGTCAAGTACAGTCAAGTACAGTCAAGTACAGTCAAGTACAGTCAAGTACAGTCAAGTACAGTCAAGTACAGTCAAGTACAGTCAAGTACAGTCAAGTACAGTCAAGTACAGTCAAGTACAGTCAAGTACAGTCAAGTACAGTCAAGTACAGTCAAGTACAGTCAAGTACAGCCAAGTACAGTCAAGTACAGTCAAGTACAGTCAAGTACAGTCAAGTACAGTCAAGTACAGTCAAGTACAGTCAAGTACAGTCAAGTACAGTCAAGTACAGTCAAGTACAGTCAAGTACAGTCAAGTACAGTCAAGTACAGTCAAGTACAGTCAAGTACAGTCAAGTACAGTCAAGTACAGTCAAGTACAGTCAAGTACAGTCAAGTACAGTCAAGTACAGTCAAGTACAGTCAAGTACAGTCAAGTACAGTCAAGTACAGTCAAGTACAGTCAAGTACAGTCAAGTACAGTCAAGTACAGTCAAGTACAGTCAAGTACAGTCAAGTACAGTCAAGTACAGTCAAGTACAGTCAAGTACAGTCAAGTACAGTCAAGTACAGTCAAGTACAGTCAAGTACAGTCAAGTACAGTCAAGTACAGTCAAGTACAGTACAGTCAAGTACAGTCGAGTACAGTCGAGTACAGTCGAGTACAGTCGAGTACAGTCGAGTACAGTCGAGTACAGTCGAGTACAGTCGAGTACAGTCGAGTACAGTCGAGTACAGTCGAGTACAGTCGAGTACAGTCGAGTACAGTCGAGTACAGTCGAGTACAGTCGAGTACAGTCGAGTACAGTCGTGTACAGTCGAGTACAGTCGAGTACAGTCGAGTACAGTCGAGTACAGTCGAGTACAGTCGAGTACAGTCGAGTACAGTCGAGTACAGTAGAGTACAGTCGAGTACAGTCGAGTACAGTCAAGTACAGTCAAGTACAGTCAAGTACAGTCAAGTACAGTCAAGTACAAACAAGTACAGTCAAGTACAGTCAAGTTCAGTCAATTATCGCCAATTTATACATTCCTCTACTCTGTGGTCCCTAACTTACCTGTTTGGTTACCTGTCACATTCGAATCATTCAGCGTTTCCGTGCTCAAGCCTTCGCACGTCTACTCTACTCGCTGCGAGATACTTTGAACATTGGGGAAGAAAAGGAAACACCATGAAGACAGTGAAGAAGAAAACGTCGTTGTGCTGTACCAGTGCATTACTGAAGTGATCCCAGGTCAGATACTGTCATGTTATTGGGCTACTAAGCCACTGAAATTTGCTTGAGGAGCAAGAAAGATACTCGTTCTAAAAAGAACTACTTATGTATTTCCGGATGGTTGCAATTATTGGTCACTAAGTGATGCGTTACTGTCATACCCAGGACAGATAGGTACTGTCACGTCATTGAGCTACTTAGCCACTTAATTTGCTCACCGAGCAAGAAAATTACTAAAGAACTATGTGTTCCCGGGTTGCTGCAATTGCTAAGTGATGCGTTACTGTCATACCCAGGACAGATACCGTCACGTTATTTGGCTACTTAGCCACTGTATTTGCTTGACGAGCAAGCAAAGTACTCGTTCTTAAAAGAACTATGTTGTCCCGGATGGCTGCAATTACTTAGTGATGCGTTACTGTCATACCCAGGACAGATACCGTCACGTTATTGGGCTACTTAGTCACTGTTTGCAACCCAGTTCAGTTGCTATACATATATTCGTATTCGATAAGTCGAATCGGCGTCGCAGCTCTCGGGATTGTCACCGGTATCGCCGTACCCACTTCCGGCCGCAGCATCGCCACATCAGGACGAGGCAGCACCAACGGCCACAAAACAAGGGTTAGCATCAGTTGTCTCGACTGTTCACTGCTCTTCAGCCGAGGGAAAAAACCGTATGTAACAATATAAAGCTGAAGGTCAAGGATAGACTTTTTAAAGATTAAATAGTTCCAAACTATTGTGACCTTTTAGCAGCTCCTACCCTCAATCCCGAAGCAAAAGCCGCTGTTTCAAACCCGCTTGTCAAAGAGAAACTACAATATTGCTAAAGAAAAGCCGATTGGGATAGCTTTAAAAAAAAAAAAAAAAACCTGGCCATAGCCATGGAATCTATATTTATCTTTATTCTATTTGCCTTCGTGGTCAAGTGGGGTATGCATCAGTTTTCAGGGTGCCACTATGCGTGAAGTACCGGGTTCGAATCCCGGTCGGATAAAGGTCGAAAACTTAATTTCGATAGTGTTGGTTTCCCAATATTTATACTAAATGACGAAGCATCCAAAAATAAAAGCCTATTAGGCTATACATATATTGTAAATTGATGTATGTAGCATTTTCTGTGATAGTAATTTCATAAAAACTAAAACGCTATGAAATTTGAGATTAATTTAAAGAATAAATCTAGACCTAAAATACACCTAAATAGATATGATTAGAATCAATCAGGTTTTTGGTGAAAATGTCTCCAAAAACCGAATCCAGTTTTGAGAAATAGGTAGGTACTCCAAAACTGAAATCCTTCATGGAAAGGACACTGTCAACAAGAATCCTTAACACTTTAAGCCACAGCATTGGAAACCAGCCTATAGGGCGAATACCATCTCCGATGCTGCAAGAGGTCACCCAGCGCCTGACGCACCCGCCAGTCACATCAAGACGTCGACATCACGCGCCGCTATCCAGCATCCAGAACTTACCGGTAGTAAGTAGACCACGAGGTAATACGTAAGTCGCCTGCATTATTTTACTAATGCATGGTTGGACATTAGTACATTACCGATGACCCTATAATATCATTGTAGATAAAAAAGGCAGAAAAATACTATGCAAATTTATTGCTCATTGCAATTATAGTTCCAGTGTTTAACCTATGAACTAACTTAACCTTGTATACGAAAATTATGTTCAATCTAGATAAATAAATATAAGTAAAAAAGGAAAACAATATCATTTTAAAATGTCACTTTGGGTTACTTAGTACAGAAACCAAATAGTGATAATCGCTTTATACTTAATCTCGGGCAACTAGGACTACCGCGTGCGTGACATACTCTAAGTAATTACTAAAAACTGTAACATGACGTCTAGATATAGACCTCAAAGACGCTTACATGTTTATTCCAATACATAACTCGCATTGAATAAGTACCTTTAACTTCGTTAAAAATACAATTCTTTATGAATTTCAAATTCTTCATGAATTCAATCACCTAGTTCCTTTAGTCACTATACAATTCCGTTTGTCTATACTTAAATAATAAAATAAATTATATAATTTTTGAGATTTCGTAAACTACCACCAGTAATATATTAAAACGATATAAGTATACCTAATTAATCCTTTTGACACTGGTTGCCTCCATGACACGTTTAGTTCACCAAGGATATACTAACTTCTCACTAACTTTTCTACTAAACAAATAGACAAAAGTGGTTTAGTATAACATAGAAAAAGAAAATGTAAATTTCTTGCGATTTATTTTAAAAAGTATTAGGTTTTTTGGGATTATTTTACGTTTATTTTTGGGAAGTTCAATAAATGTAAATTGCAAGACTTCACAAAGTTCCTCGGGCTTATAGCGTTTACTCTTGGCCTGCCTGCCACCTATTATTCCTGGCTTGAATATTTTAAATGTTTGTGTATTATTAATTATCCTAATTATGAACAAAACATACTTATCCCAAAGATCGTAGCCGATAAACGTTCCTGTCTTAGACTCTACCGCTCCTCAGTAGAAGCAACCCCAGCCAGTTAGTCTGGCTAGGATTCATTTTGCAATAACCAGAGTCTTGTCAGAGCCATTTGAAAGAAAATAAAGCTTCATTGCACATTAATTCACTCACGTTAATAACCAAAGTTACGATTGCTATAAGTATTATATTACGCATACCTATGTGTAAAACAAAACAGCTATAAATATTTTATAATAATATTTTTTGGAAATATAATTGTTCGCATCGCATCTTACAAACACAAAAGATGAAAGTGAAGCTGTCTTACTTATGAGCGAAAAGTTCGGCAATAGAGAATAACTACTAAATGACAACTTGGACATTTCTGAATAATAAGATTGCAAGCCATTGTAACCAAAATTTTCTACTTAAATAACTTGAAAACCGGTCCAGAAGCACAGGCAGTCGACGCTTACATAATATCCTGTAAAAAAAAAAACTAGTTCCATTCTTATGCTCGCGTCATGAATTATAACAATTGAATTTTATTGTTTGCATTACAAATGTGTGCATGTTTCAGAGTTTAAATGTTTTTTATATAAACATATTGATATTATATACTTAAATGTAATAAATAAAAATAAAAATAATCCTATTTTAAGCATTAGTGCCATTTTCATGAAATTATTATATTATTAGACATTTTCAAATCTTGGAAGACATTGTGATTGTCTCATGTTGGACGACACTGCCGTGGTGCCATTGGTTAGAAAATTATACATTTCTGATAATATACGTATTTTGAACGAAATATTTACTTATTAGAATCTCTTTTCACATGAACACACATCTTACAAGTTATCAGGCAAGCATTACAAAAATGAAAAAAAAAAAAAAAACTCCAAGAACTATAGATATTATTTAAGCCACTTTGTCACGAAACATGTATAAACAATACGATAGATGTATCAAAGCCTGGTTAGCCTATGACATCAAATATAGTAAATATATGGTCAGAACTAACAAAATATTTATTTTGAACACAATTTTGTCAATCAATTCAAATA
>CATIXG010000003.1:0-105469 GCA_949710035.1 Crambus lathoniellus
TTATTTCAGGGTGTGGCTTCCATACTACAACAACATACTTACAAGTTTCTTGATTATGCCTAAATATGAATCTAACATGGATTGAAAAATGGAAATGATAAAAATCGACCCATCTCACAATCTCCGATGGGACTCGTACCCACGACCTTTCGCTTTCCGGGCGACTGCTCTGGATCTGAATCAAGGATTTGAAAGAATGAAGCCCATGCTCGTATTTATATGTTTTTGCCGTCAGACAGGTAGACACTCTGAGTACTGAAACCTAACTCAGAGGGTAGACACCACGGTCAAATGATTATTTTTTTAGATGTGCAATCCATGCATTAGTAAGGCAGCGATACACATGCCTGTAAAACGGAACAGTAGCGTGCATGCTAGTTATCGGCATGTGGAAGTAACTGGCACAATGTGGATACATGTTTGAAGCATGTTTGCAAGTTAAACTTGCATGCAAGTTGCGACCTCGCATGCCTTTTTTTCGAAGACGTAAACAATAGCCACACACAGGCACGAGACAGTACGATTTGTTGATCGAAGTTCTGTCAATGGAAAGCATTCGAAGTGAATTAAATATAGTGCAACAAGCATATCTGTTCCGGTGATAACCTTTGAACATTTTTCATACGATAATCCATTTTGACAGCTTATATTGTATTGACTTGTATTGCAAGTGGCATGTGCGACTATAGCATCGTATTATCGTATTGCTTGCCATTAGCAGTGGCCAAAGTAATGAGAGTAACTAGTTGGTTTCCAAACACATTCGTACTGTCTACAACAGTATAAGTTTTATCGTTTTTTCATCCCCCCGCGTGGTGTCTGGTGTACACAAAAACAACTTGATTACAAAAAAAACAAACAAAAACGACGACGAGCGGCGACAACGCGTCATACAGCTACCAGCATGCCTGTACACGTGCCCGCAGGTCGCAGGCCCCCGCGTCCCCTCCCTTAAGCTGGACATTGACGATCAGTTTTGTCCTAAAACTGTGGCGTAAAACTGTGGCGTCACTCCAAATGGTTTTAAGCCAACTAGATTTCCCCACTGACTGGCGTGACGCCGGCACAGGCCGGCGCCGGCTCTTCAGTTTTCGACCGGCCGGGCTGTTGAAAGACGTGGTGTAAGTACTCATCGTGTACTACTTATTTTTGTCAAGAAAAAAAAAGGATTCTGATTCCGAATAAGAAATAGAACCAAATATTTTAAGCATCTACATGTTGCCGTTATTAATATCGAGCAAAAAACTGCAAAAATCACGTTTGTTGTATGGGAGCCCCCCATAAATATAATTTTTTTTTAATATAGGTAATTATCTATTTTTAAAGTGGGTATACAACTAAATATTCTGAGAATATTTCAAGCGTCTATCTATTGCCGTTATTAATATCGAGCAAAACACAGGAAAAAATCACGTTTGTTGTAGGGGAACCCTCCTTCAATATGAACTTCATTTTATTTTAATTATTTATTTTTAAAGTGAGTACCTACCTATAAGTACAACTAAATATTCTGAAAATACTTAAAACGTCTACCTGTTGCCATTATTAATATCGAGCAAATAACGGCAAAAAATCACGTTTACTTTATTGGAGCCCCCCTTAAATATTAATTTTATTCTGTTTTGTTTTTAGTACCTATTTGTTGTTATAGCGGCAATAGAAATACATCATCTGTTAAACAATAATTGTCTAGCTATCACGGTTCATGTTATACAGCCTGGTGACAGACAGACAGACGTACAACGGAGTCTTAGTAATAGGGTCCCGTAACCCGTTTTTACCCTTTATACTTCCTTTATACCAAAAACTATACGCAGCACCACCGCAGTACGCTCGACCACCGCACCACCGCGGGCGGGCGGGTGCAGCGATCGAACTGACGCGATTGCGTGGCGCGTCGTCAGTTAAAACTCTGGAGTGACGATTCGACATTCACGATCAAATTTTGGATTGACGCCGGAGTTTTACGCCACAGTTTTAGGAAAATTTGACCGTCAATGGCCAGCTTTACATTGCAGCATGCCCGTAGCCTTCCCGTAGCTGTCAAAAATCAAATGTTGTGCGATCTACTGGCAAGCCAGATACAGGCATGCCAGTTAACGTATACATATGAAAGTAGACGGCACGTGCAAGGAGCTGTTATGCAAATGTGCCACTTACAGTTATGTGAATTCCCGCCAATAATTAATGTTTTAAGGGTCCCATACACTATCAGTCCGCCTGGCCTCCCAGGTAGCACATGGTAGTCATAATGACGTCAATTTCAGGTCATTTTAAGACGCGGACGTCAAGTGGCCATAATCGGACGTCCATGAGACGTCTTTGCACGACAAATGGTGTCATTTTGACACCAATTTTCAGTAATTTACTGACGTGGAGATATTCGGTCAAAGAACAGACGTTCTTATGACGTCCTTGCCTTGCACTGGCCTCCGACGGACGTCAAACAAATGGTGTCATATTGACACCAGTTTTCAGTCATTTACTGACGTGGAGATATTCGGTCAAAGAACAGACGTCCAGCAGGGCTAACATGACAGCAACGACATAGTTTGTCGCGTTACTTTCGACCAATCAGATCGCTCGTAGATAGTGCTGCGACCGACGTGCCGATTAGTTGGAAGACGCGCGACAAACTATGTCGCTGAAGTTATGTTAGCCCTACATGAGACGTCTTTTCACTGAGCTCCGACGGATGACAAATAATGGTCTCTTATTGACACCAGTTTTCAGTCATTTACTGACGTGGAGTTAATCGGTCAAAGAACAGACGTCTATGAACACTTTCACTTACCTCCGACGGACGTCAAACAAATGGTGTCATATTGACACCAGTTTTCAGTCATTTACTGACGTGGAGATATTCGGTAAACGAACAGACGTCCATTAGACGTCCTTTCACTGACCTCCGACAAACGTCAAATAAATGGTGTCATATTGATAACACTTTTCAGTCATTTTTAATTTCACAAGTAATAACTAAATGGCGCTGTGCGTTTCTGAACCGCGGTAGAGTATATATATATATATAGGTATATAGGTAGGTATATATATATATATATATATATATATATATATATATATATATATGTATATATAATCATATGCATGTAGTAAAAAGCGGTTATTTTTATATTACAAACAGACACTCCAATTTTGTTTATTTGTATAGATAACCAAATTAAAATTGGTATACAATATGCAACAAACACAGAGAAATCATGAAATAATTCCATCCTGTATCATCTATTGATGTGCATACCTAACTACCTATTCATTATCATCACGCCAGCTGTACGACGCCCACTGCTGGACATAGGCCTCCCCCAAGTTCAACGCAGTAACGGTTGGGTTAACTCTCTTTACAGCAGCCAAATCTGGCTTTTCAAATCTGTCAGGTTTCTTTGTACAACCTTTGAAAGTATATTCTTTGGCAGTTGGGTTCAAATTGTATTGGAGTAATATGTCAGTTTTGCTGAGTCTGCTGTTTTATTGGCCGTACATTGCCCCATAGACAAAGAATATATACACTTAGACGAAAAACATCCTCTCGTAATCGTAATTATAAAAACGATACCATCAATGCTGTCAAAATGTTACCAAAGCAAACTATTGCATTTTAGTTCCGTAAACGACATTAACGATTACGAGAACGCTATAGATTTTCGTGCTTTGGAACCGAACGTTAGCTGGACTGGAATGCGAATGAATAAGACAAAAGTTTATATTATTATTTTTACTAACAATTTTTTTTCTAAAACAAAATGTAAACAATAATAAAAAGGAAAATCGGTAGGTATATAACAGCATACCCATCCATACACGATAATAATAGTAGCATACAGTTATTTCAGCCCCCATATTCACGAACCGTCGGAAAGGGAAATGCTCCCGACAGCGTAATGAATGATGCACTGTCTCTGTAACTCACTATAGAATAGACAAAGACAAAGCACATAATTCAAATCCGATTCCGTTTCCGAAGGTCCATGACATGAATCAGGGGGCTAGAAATGATTAAACTAATCAGTAAGGGCACCAAAAAACATAGTTCATGATGCTACAGTAAAAAATATTTTTTTTGGGTATGGAGTCGATACTAAATAACCCATTGTCTTTTCAATGTATTTAACAAAAAATAAGACATTGCATACTTGCGTGATGTGAAGTAGAAATATGTATGTATAAGTAATTTTATTGTTTAGGCACTGGGGACCTACCAAGACATGAGTCGCCATCACAATATTAAAGTAGGGCAGGAGACCCCTTTGTGGCCACTTTAAGGATTTTTTCACTTTGAAGCACAAAGTGCTAAATGGTCTTAGTTCTTAAAATTTTGGCCAGAACCGGGGCTTCTGCCCTTCTTTCTTAATGTTGATAAGTATGCAGCTTCTAAAATTACTTTAACATCAGTTTGCAGCTCGTTGTATTTGCTTTAAGATTTTCTTAAAATAATAGATAATTAATCAGAATAATCAGACACTAAAATAAATATATAAGTAAGTACCAATATTAAATAATTAGTATAAAAATAAACATTTAGGTATATAACAAACTTAAAAACGTCAATTGACACGATAGGTAGGCTCTAAGGAGTTACTTTTTTTATATTTTATGTTTAAACAAAAGAGTTATGTACTTATACAAATAACAATTTAATTTGTGCGTAATATGTATAAATTAATTTTAACTAAGTACTTAAGTATATGAGGTAAATAAACTGACTTTTTCTATTATTATTAAACATGTTAAATTTTAAGTTGATTGTGAAATCTTTACAAGTTATTTTATTTGCTGCTGTGTGTACCTACATTTAGTCATGAATTAAAACGTACATCCCAATTTAAAGTAAGTGTTGTGAAACTATCGATAGTTCTAAGTAATGTGTTTTTTATCTTTATTTAAATTTAGGTCCAATATTGTATAAATAATCTCATTCAAAAGTATTTCATTTTGTAAATCTATTAGAATAAAGAGTTTTTGACTATGACTTTATAGATTTGTCTTATTTCTTTACTGTTTTGATCTAAGTAGGTATATAATGTCAAAACTAAACGTGATAGTATCGTTTGTAAGTACATTCAAAAACTCAGTACTAAGGTATCTTTTTTTAATCCACAAAGGGGTACCAGTTAGACTTCGCCATATCTTATCCTACTTCCTACTAATATTATAAATGTGAAAGTTTAGATGTTTGGATGTTTAGATGTGTGGATGTTTATTACTCAATCACGCCAAAACGGCTGAACGGATTTGGCGAAATTTGGGACACAGATACTTTGCAGCCTGGAGAGGAACATAGGCTACTTTTTATCCCGGAAAAATATCACATTCCCGCGGGATAACGTCGTGTAGTCCACGCAGGCGAAGCCGCGGGCGGAAAGCTAGTCTGATATTAAGTGGTGATAAGGCTGAAGGTGAAGCTCTACTTCCGGAATCCTCAATCACTGAGGAACTAGCTATCTTATGCCTAACTGCCTGAACACAATAACGCTGAAAACATCATTGTTATGGCGTCAGACTTAAGATGGTGGTAGCTAGCCAAGCTGACTAAGAACAACTCCTACCACCAACCAAACCGAATACCATTATGTACCCCCACTGGGAATCGAACCCGGCACCTCTGGGTCTGAAGCCGGTGGTGTGAACCACTAGACCACAGAGGCGGTTAAAACGTACGTACTACCGGTAGTTTCACTGTAAATAGTCGTTAAATCTAAATAAACACTAATTTAGAATCTTTACAAGTCATACTACACATGTTTAATAGTCTCTTTACATCGCCATTTCTTTACTCAATGACATGACATATTTTATCTATTAATAAGCTAAGGAAATCACACACTCTCAGATAGTTTTATCAAATGTTTGCAAAATAATTTAGAAATGAGAGTAAAAGGCCCTGTCCTAATTGGCAATCGCTCGCGCGATAATGAGTTGCGATTTCATCGTGCGATAAAACTGGTTTGGTAGTATCGGATGATGGCGTGACCGTCAATAAGGACATTTAGTATATATCACCACTTGGTCTGATCGGACTATCTGTTTTATCGGACAGACACATCATCGCACGAGCGATAGCCAATTAGCACAGGGCCTTATGGTGCTTTGGGGATTTCTGTTAACCACTCAATGGTTACGCACGCTTAAATATGCTTACGGGGCAATGGTTCCTCAGCACAGCTCCGCTCCGCTCCGCTTCGCTCGCTCGGCTTTAAATTAAGTTTTACTCAAAAACTAGAAGGATTTAATAAAAACTAATTATTGATTTATAATGCTAGTTAAATTTGCAATAAGATTGTATGATTTGTAGATGGATTTTTATTACGATTTAATTAGAAACAGCGAGTTGAAGTTGCAGAAAAGGAAATGTTTACCGATTTCTTTTTAAAACATGCAATAAATACTAACAAATAAACAATTATTACAGACCAATTTGTGTTTAAATAATAGTTTACAATGTTGTTATTAGATAAAAGTAAAAAAAAGATAACTCTCTTTTAGAAAAATATTGTTTAATTAAAGATATAAAAATGTAAGTAAAGAATCACCCTTACGGGCTACAAAAGTATGGATCGATTTCGTATCGACTTCTTTTTTGAAAGTAGATAAATTTTAAATATATACTTTTTATGGGTATTGAGGGCACGAGAAGTATATATTAATGTATTGCAACATATTTAGTACAATATATTTAATTATATTTTTATATTTTATTTTTCCATACTTAGCTAACATTGCCTAAACCACGCAATGGTTCCTTGCCTCCTGGAGGCAAGCAAGTCGGCGAACTTCAATCGAATATAATACGCCAAATTTTTATTAAATTGGACCAATTTCTTGTTCTACGATTAAAATAAGGTGTCTAGATTAAGATTACTATAAGTTGGATAGGAGGAGAGAGTGATTTGACACAATTAATTAAAGTATTTTAATTAGCTGTCAGCTTGCCTCCAGGAGGCAAGGAACCATTGGGGCGGGTAAAAATACTTGCCTCCAGGAGGCAAGGAACCATTGAGTGGTTAATGGGGTAAATGCGGTTTTCTTGTGAAATCTACTAAACGTACCCATTTCTCTGCTCTAGCCACACAGGAGAAGAGGCCTGTATGGATTTCCGTTAATAGGGTAATACGGATTTACCCCAATAACGGAAATATCCCAAAGCACCTTAATGTGATATGTGTACGATTATTGTTTAGCTTTTTTAAGTCCTATATTCATAAATATTCATAATACCTATAACCAAAATAAATATACTTAAATAATTTATATTATACAAAATATACAAACTATAATTGCAACTTTATTCCAATGGCTTAATTAATATATAATAATATGTATGGAATGAAAATACATACTTATGACGCCATTGTCATTAAATTAGACAAAACGATTTCCTTTCTTCAACTAATCTGCCACTGGTGCCACTTTCAAACTAGAAATAATTGATCCACAAGAAAATTACTAAGTAAGCACTTAAAATAGGTACTGAAATGCACGCAGTGTCCGTTTCAGTAATTTTAGGTGCGAACCTAGTATTTTTGTAAGTAAGGTTAAGTTGATTTGGTGATCATTTAATTACAACCCCTTTCAAACTTCCTCTCACATACTCATGCTTGTCCATTCGCGTTATTTCACATCACACACACATCTTACTTAGCATTCTCTCCACATGTCCATACGTACGAATCAGCGCCACCGTTTTATAGTGGATATTCCTAGGACACAGACTAAGCGTTTTGCTTCATCAAATTTGGAACTAAAAACCTTTTCTTTCTTTTACTAGGCCTTTCCATTGTAAATATTGTAATAGACATGGAATTGTAGTACAAATTTCTTGGTAATAGATCTTATTTGACATCTGTCAGTCCGAACTTTATTATTCCAAGATAAATTGTAAATGACAGTTAGCTGTCAGCAGTATGATTTTTTGTCTCAATATTTACCATCATTGCCCCCCTCTCCCCACTCTAATTTTTACTTACACTTATTTTTATTCATCACTTTCTGGTAAGATAGCTCTTGCTTTTTACATCATCATTCCCCCCCCCCCCCCACCCCTGAATTAAATTCTAGTATCGCGCTTGCTACCGTTTCCCTACCTTTGTAAGTACAACGGTTTTTTAAGACTTTTTCTAATAATTTCTTTCTTTCTTTCTTAATACTAGTACTCCTCGGCCATAATGAGCGCCACCAAGGCCGTCCAGCCCGTGAACGGTCTACATCCAGACCCTTTGCCGTCTTCAGCGGAATACTGCTCCCAGAGGTAGCCGGTTCGCTTGTATTCTGATAGAACGTTTCCTGAAACGAGACGAGATTTTGGAGATTTTGGATAGGACACAGATTTGATTAATGGAGTAAATTTTTACTTTTATGCATTCACAATGCAATTTTTATTATTGAAAAAATGAAGTATTTAGAAACGTAAATCATCACGTCATCACGTAATCATAACGTTTAGTAAAGTTGTGAGACGGGTAGTTTTTTTCTAAATACTTCATTTTAAATTCTTCAATAATTTAATCAAATAAAAACAATGTGGTTGGAGTATTTATTAAACCCAGTTTAAGTTTTTTTTTACATTTTTAGAGATAATTTATTCGCGGGGGGTTTATTAAAAATTTAAATGATAAGCTTTGAGTCGGATTAAAAGAAGAAGTGAATATTGGTGTAGTTTTTAATAGTAAGTCTTTAATTATGTGGAATTACATCACACACAACACAACACAGATGTTCAGATTGAGCAGTGTGATTCGCGGGCTGAGTTTTATATTTGGGCTGTATTTTGTTTGTATATAATTTTGTTGTATCCTTTCACTGCTTCGTAATTTTTCAGAGCTGATAGTACTAATTTCTGTAGTAACTAAGTATGAATGTATGGGACTGTCTGTATGTATCGGGTAGTGGGTCGAATTGTGCTATTTTAGGGGGTGTCCATAAATGACGTGAGGTGATTTTGGCGATTTCCCCCCACCCCCCACCTTGGTGAGATTTCGTGAGATATGGCTTGCCTCCCCCGCCCCCCTAGTCTCACGTGAGATTTTTCAAAATTCGTGTTTTTAGTAAAAAAAAATTCTTTAAAATCCCACTGCCCCTCTAAATACCTCACGTAATTAATGGACGCCCCCATGAGTCTATGATGGTTATAAGCACAGCCGTCTCTATCGTCTTCTACAAGCCATGCTATGATACGGAACGGCAACATTGCTGTGAACCGGTTTACTCCTCTGAGTACTAAATCCTATGGAGGTGGCATACCTACGAAAAAGTGAGGCGTAACTAAGTCACAATGTAAGAAAATCTTGGAATTCAATTTTAAACTACTTCTAATTGTCGTATTAATCGGTCCGTCAAAATCGGTCCAGCCGTTTCAGAGATTAACCGGAACAAACAGACAGACAGACAAAAATTGTAAAACATGTCATTTTGGTATATGTACCGTATATTTAATCATATGCACGTAGTAAAAAGCGGTTATTTAATGTTACAAACAGACACTCCAATTTTATTTATTTGTATAGATGTATAGAAGATATGCCATCTCCATAGGATTCAATACTCGAGGTTTACTCGCTGTTTACCTGTCAAACGGTGCAAACGATGTCAAATCGGTTCACTTAAAACTACGTTGTCAACTTTATGCGCATGGCTTGTAGAAGACGATAGAGATGGCTGTGTTATAAGTCCATTGTCGGTGACTTTTTGTACTTACGAACAACATTAGCCCGTAGCCTCTGATGCAGCTCCTGAGCTCTCTGCTTGTGAGGACCTTTCACTGCTCCGTAGTGCTTCAGAGCGGACAGCGCGAGGTAGTTGACATTGAGCCACACCTGCCCGCGCCAGTACGGCGGGTCATGCTCCGTATTGCGTTTCATGTAGAGAGGCGATGATTTTGACAGCGATCTGGTGATAAAGTTGCCTTATAAACAAGGTAAATAGCGAGCGAAGTGGCGACGGACGTACAAGGGTCGTTAGCCGCGACGCGGGTGAAGCGAGAGGGCAAATATTTGCGGTAATGCACACGCGAATGTAAAGAGCATAGTGTGGCCGCACCGAGCTTGGATTGATTTGATTATGAAATATCATCATCCAGTTTAGGAGCATGACTATCATTATATCACGCGACGATGGCTGTATCTTTATAACCATTTGTGTTATCACGATCAAGTACCAGGCTATCATAAGCTAATAGAGGTCGAAGCCTCGGACAGCGCGAGGTAGTTGACATTGAGCCACACCTGCCCGCGCCAGTACGGCGGGTCATGCTCCGTGTTGCGTTTCATGTAGAGGCTACGATTTTGACAGCGATAAAAGTGGTGATAAAACTGGTGATAAAAGTTATCTGTGCAATATGGTGTTGTGTTGTACCACAGCCATCTCTATCGTCTTCTACAAGCCATGCTATGATACGGAACGGCAACATTGCTGTGAACCGGTTTACTCCTCTGAGTACTAAATCCTATGGAGGTGGCATACCTATGAAAAAGTGAGGTGTAAGTAAGTCACAATGTAAGAAAATCTTGGAATTCAATTTTACACTACTTCTAATTGTCGTATTAATAGGTCCAGCCGTTTCATCAGAGATTAGCCGGAACAAACAGACAGACAGACAAAAATTGTAAAACATGTTATTTTGGTATATGTACCGTATATAGTCCATTCGCTTAGATAGTGTCGCTCTTTTATTTGTAAATCACTTACTTTAATTCCTTTTATATAAAAATATCCAAATTTTCATAACTAATTGACTTTGGTACCCAACTTGTGTGTATTAGCGTATTAGTTATATCTGCATTAGTAAGGATTTTATAGCAAGAGCCACAATGCCATGCGGGTACCGACACTATCTAACCGAACGGACTATATTAAATTTAATCATATACACGTAGTAAAAAGCGGTTATTTTATGTTACAAACAGACACTCCAATTTTATTTATTTGTATAGATGTATAGAAGATATGCCATCTCCATAGGATTCAGTACTCGAGGTTTACTCGCTGTTTACCTGTCAAACGGTGCAAACGGTGTCAAATCGGTTCACTTAAAACTACGTTGCCAACTTTATGCGCATGGCTTGTAGAAGACGATAGAGACGGCTGTGGTTGTACATTATGCACAGATATTTTGAGAGCCTTGTTTGCTTAGATAATTTTGAACACTCTGACTGATGAGATAAATATGAAACAATGAGTGCTAAGATATTTTAAACACCTTGCGTGATTACAACAATATGACGATTTGAACTGCCTAGATCAAATTGGTTTTATATTTTTCAGATGATTTTGACTACTCTAGACGCTTATATCAATTTGACGCTGACTGTACAAGGGCCGTTTGCCGCGACGCGGTGAAGCGAGAGGGCAAATATTTTCAGTAATAAAAACAGAAATATAACGAGCATAGTGTGGCCGCACCGAGCTTGGACTGGTGATGAAAAATCATCATCCAGCATCATTGACTTTATTTAAAAAATGGCTGTCCTTGATAACCATTTGTGTTATCACGATCAAGTACTGGGCCTGACCATTCTTCTTATGCCACGTACAGACGGGCCCAAATTCTTCTTATGCCACGTACAGACCGGCCCAACGAACGCCAACGAACGTCATCAAGCGTTGCCCGCTGCACGTTCCTGGCCTTCGCAGATCAACCTAAAGCCAAGTAAAGGATCATTAGGAGTGATTCAAGTTCACATTCGGGTTTTTCAGATCATCTGATTGAGACAGAGGGGAAAACAGAACCCCTTGGCTGGCGTTCGTTGGCCTTCGTTGGTCCGATGTGTACGCAGCATTATCCATAGACCACGAGCGAGGGCCCAATGCGTACAAGTGGGTGCTACATGGAGCTAGACTACATACTGAGGTAACTGGATGGAGAGTGCAGTACTAACACTTTTTTGTGACCACAAATTACACGGTGGCTGTCTTCCGTCTCACTTACACTTTGAAAAAATACGTATGGTCATATGAGACAACTGACAGCCACTACATACTAAATGTCAAATTTGCTGGGTAGGTACACTTTTTAATTCAGGGTGAAAACTCCAGTTACCTCAGTATTAAGTCTAGCTCCATGGGGTGCTACGACTATCACTCGCCACCGTAGTACCAGGGGTGCGATTCTCTAACGATGTTTCACCGTCACATCGTCGTTCACTTCGATTCCTTATGTCAAAATTCATAATAAACAAGAGAAAGTTGGGCGAAAAAGAACGTCGAGTTTGTTGATTGAATCTTAGAGAATTGCACCACAGGTTATCATAAACTAATAAAAGGTACGTGATCTGACCTCAACCCATACGGCGACCACAGCAACCCCGGCTTGTCAAGCTGCTCCAAAACCTTGCCCAAGTTTTCACTCTCCGGGCGCAGGACCTTGTGAAGCATCGGAAATAGGGATACGTAACCTGAAATAAATTGACACTATTAGGCGGCGGCGTCGGCGCGGCAAGCACTCAGCGTGTGTTATTTTTACAAGCTTTTTATTATCTTGCCATGTTAGTTAGTTAGTTAGTGGGGGACAAATCTTGCAAGGTTAAATTGACCCACTTCCCAGTCCGATGGAGCTGAAATTTTGTATACAGGTTTGGTTTAGATGACAATACAATATTTAAGTACAGTCAGCAAAAAAGATTGTCATGAAAATGAAATTTTTACTAAAAGCTTATTTTAACTTTAACTACATCCATATAAGACCAGTCGCTTGTTTTTTGAAAGTCACCCGTG
Organism: Crambus lathoniellus; assembly: GCA_949710035.1. Lineage (NCBI taxonomy): Eukaryota > Metazoa > Arthropoda > Insecta > Lepidoptera > Crambidae > Crambus > Crambus lathoniellus. Next base: position 12,727 of record CATIXG010000003.1, read on the forward strand.
GCCGATCGACTGCTCTTGGTGCCGCAAGACGCCTCGGGTGGCCGATTAAACGATATTACTGATTTATCATGACTTTCACGCTTCATTTAGGCTATTTCAAAGAAAACACTTCAATTTCCTTTGGTTGAACCTAAGGTTGAATCTATCATAGGGGAACAAATTTTATCTAGTCTGTGTAAAATCCCAGATAATATAATAAAAGCTAAATTTCTTCATACCAATGTATCATAATAATATAAATTTAAGATTTAAAGTCGCGATCCGATTTGGCCGCGCGGCCCTGTCGGCTTTCAGTGAAAGGCGTTGTCAAAATGTTCATGAAACAAGTATAGATCCATGGCTTGATCCAAAAAGTTTAGACTACATACTGAGGTAACTGGAGAGTGCAGTACTAACACTTTTTTGTGGCCACAAATTACACTGTGGCTGTCTTCCGTCTCACTTACACTTTGAAAAAATACGTATGATCATATGAGACAACTGACAGCCACTACATACTAAATGTCAAATTTGCTAGGCACACTTTTTTATTCAGGGTGAAAACTCCAGTTACCTCAGTATTAAGTCTAGCTCCATGGCTTGATCCATGGTATAGATCGACAATCTTTTCTGTTCCGGTGACAGCAGCGCTGGTTGGACAATGCAACTTCCAGTTTTGGCCACCGAAACAGAAAACGTTGTCGCACTGTACCAAGCAACTATGAGTCACGAAGAGGTACACTCAGGAACATACTTTCTTGCTCTCAGGGCAGGTGGACGTGACGTCACTCGTAACGAGCTCCCACTCTGCTGAGCGGAATTTGTGTGGAGATTCGATTTATGAAACAAGTACCAGGATACTTGTATTATGTTGCGAACACACCTGACTAACGCAGGCCAACGAACGCCGGCCAAGGGGTTCTGTTTTCCTCTCTGTCTCAATCAGATGATCGGAAAATCCGAATGTGAACTGGAATCGCTCCCAGTGATCCTTTACCTAGCTTTAGATTGATCTTCGAAGGCCAGAAACGTGCAGCGGGCAACGCCTGATGTCGTTCGTTGGCGTTCGTTGGGCCGGTCTGTACGCAGTCTTAGAGGATGTTGCATTATTCTTGGGTGGTTGGGGTTCTTTTGGGTGGTATCAATGACCACGTCATTCAGTATGGCTTTTTGGTTGGATGGAATCATGGAGCTAGACTTAATACTGAGGTAACTGGAGTTTTTACCCTGAATAAAAAAGTGTGCCCAGCAAATTTGACATTTAGTATGTAGTGGCTGTCAGTTGTCTCATATGACCATACGTATTTTTTCAAAGTGTAGGTGAGACGGAAGACAGCCACAGTGTAATTTGTGGCCACAAAAAAGTGTTAGTACTGCACTCTCCAGTTTCCTCAGTATTAAGTCTCATGGATGGAATCTTGGTCACCATGCAGCCATGCATTGACTACAAAATATACTAGGTACTAGGCTCCCATAAATCAGTAGGACGTCTTGAGTAACTCACCGAAAGCTGACGTGACGAGTCTGGGCTGCGGTGGAGCGGTGACAGTACGAATCATTTTTGGACTCTCGTTGGGGTTCTTGGGTTGGACCTTGGTGAGACGAACACCGTCGGTGTGGAGACCTGTTGGAAATTACAGATAAGTTTATCTATACTAATATTATAAAGAGGAAAGATTTGATTGTTTGTTTGCATCGAATAGGCTCCGAAACTACTGGACCGATTTAGAAAATTCTTTGACCATTAGAAAGCTACATTCTTCCCGAGTGACAAAGGCTATATTTTATCCCGATATTCCCACGGGAACGGGTACCACGCGGGTGAAACCGCGAGGATCCGCTAGTTACAAATAAATATTGTACACCATCACATACATTTTTCCAAGTTCCAATACCAAACTTTAGTAGCTTGAGCACTAGTATTATGGAAATTGGAAACAACAAGTTGGTTTTCAATAGGTAATATAGGTATACTAGACCCCGATATGGACCCGATATTATGCCCCGTGGCCGCACGGGTTTCCAAGTTGCCGCAATTTTTAGACGCCCGATTTCGATTCTCGGCCCGATAATTATTGAAAACTAATTTTTCAATATTTCCTCGAGTCTAGATGTGTGGTAAAACCTGTCGTTGTTTCCAACTTTCATTACACTAGTTTATCCTCTAAAAACTGTAAACGACTTGAGCGACACGTCTAAAAATTACTCATTTCCTGTCTTATCTATCTATCTATCCTACTAATCCTATTAATATTATACATGTGAAAGGTTAGATGTTTGGATGTTTGTTACTTAATCACGCCAAAACGGCTGAACGGATTTGACTGAAATTTGGGACACAGATACTTTGTTGCCTGGAGAGGAACAGGCTACTTTTTATTCCGGAAAAATATCACATTTCAGCGGGATAACGTCGCGTAGGCCACGCGGGCGGAAAGCTAGTATATATAAATAAACCTCTTGCGTTACTGACTGACTGACAGACAACGCACAGCCGAAACTACTGGGCACAGAAACTGAAATTCGGCATGTATGTTCCTTGGGGAGTGTAGGGCAACACAAAGAGAGGAATTTTTGAAATTTCCCCTCTATGGGGGTTAAAAGGGGGTCAGAGAATGCCAATTTTGTGAATATCTCAATTCCGCGGACACGAAGTTGCTATATAGTTATTATTATAAATGCGTAGTATAAACTGTGTATCTCACCATAGTCAGCGTACGTTTGCGTGTGGGCTGACCAGTGCAGCTCGTTCAGTAGATCCTCGTCGCCAAGCTCCTCACGGGTTTCCTCGAACCTGGGCACGTACGGTCGAATACTTATTCAAAGGACCATTATTTATTTATTTCACTATTAAATATTGGCATATCAATAACAATCCCGTCCCTTGGTTCGCCCGTACTCACTACACTACACTAGTGTAGTGCGTTTCATCGGATAGTTCCTATGGCGTTATGTTGGCAGCAATGTGTTCCAGTTCTTGATGTTCACAAAATTTCTTCACATTTAACACCATCATTCTTTCACCACTTTTAAAAGTTTCGGGCATGATTTCAGTCGATAATCAAATTAAAATAAACGAATTCTGCGGGCGCGGCCTCTCGTGCCAATGACTTTGACAGACACGGGGAGCCAAAATAACGGCATAGGTACTATCACAGCCTCCTATATCTTACAAGCCATGCGCATAAAGTTGGCAACGTCGCATTTCTAGTTTTAAGTGAACCTATTTGACTCGCCAAATTCGTAAAGAAATTACTTACGAAATAGAATGCAACACCGCCTTGGCATATGTTGGAGAAAGAATACGATCTACAAACGGGGCTTCAACAGTAAAAAAAGATTAGAAATAATAATAAATACAATTAGTTGTAAATCTATATTTATTTACCTTCTTGAAACAGCACGTTTACATATAAATAGATGTCGGTAATCTTGATTTTCTGCCGTGAAAAAAATATTTACAATCCGTTTTACAGGTAAACAACAAGTAAACCGGTTCACTGTTACGTTGCCGCTCCGAATCATAGCATGACTTGTAGAAGACAATAGAGAAGGCTGTGGTACTATCGGATGAACCGCACTCTAGAATCTCTAGATACTCACTTGTGGGGGTCCCTGCCAAGTGTCCGGGCTACGAGCGCGAGGCTGTCCGCCGCCGCGTACATCCAGCAGCGGAGGTCGACGTGCCTCTCGATGTCTGATGGGTGCGAAGCCCTGAATTATCATCAAATTATATATCTATGTCAGCCGACCGACGCCCACTGCTGGGCATAGGCCTCCCCCAAGGATCTCCACAACGATCGGTCCTGCGCTGCCCGCATCCAGCGGCGCACCGCGATCTTGACCAGATCGTCGGTATATATCTATACTAATATTATAAAGAGGAAAGATTGTTTGTTTGCATCGAATAGGCCCCGAAACTACTGGACTGATTTAGAAAATTCTTTCGCCATTAGACAGCTACATTCTTCCCGAGTGACATAGGCTATATTTTATCCCGATATTCCTACGGGAACGGATACCACGCGGGTAAAACCGCGAGGATCCGCTAGTTAATAATAAAATTAACACGCTTAGCGCCAAGCTCTCCGACGGGAATAGGCTTGGACTTGCCGTTTTTTTATTGCAGAAATTACATTCCAAGCTCTCTGACGCGGAACTTAACCTTTTTTTATTGGAGAAATTACATCTACTGGCACTAAAAAAAGTATGTGAAGTCCCCTCCCCATTCCCCATTTTTAATCCCCCATTTATGACACCTGTGGTGTATATCCAGGGATACACTGGCCTAGGGCAAAAGGTATGGGTGTGTATACTATAGTATTCACTGGCGCTAAGCGTGTTAAATATAAATAATAATAGTTACCCTCGACCACTGCCACAGACTCAGTAGGTAGTCGTAATATCTAGTTTTATTACTTGTAAAGTCGGGGCTATTTATTTCTTTGTAGTTTATGTGAAGATTCTAATAGTACTAAGACACCATAACTACTGAGCAAAGTACTGTTACTAGCCCCAAAAACGCCCCATTCGCGCGCAGAGTTATCTGACACGCACATACGAGTGTCAACAGACTCTCTGTTTATTCTCGTCTAGCTAGGCCGGTCTAGACTAGGTCTAAAGAGTACCAGGACACAATAACCGCTAAGGAACTAACCTTGGATAGTCATCAAGTCCAGAGGTAAGCGTCTTGGGGTTGAGTTGCATCCCATCATCTTCTCTTCCTCTCCATCTGTACGATGTGGGCTCCTCTCCTTTTTGGGTGGTTTGGAACCAGTTGTACCATGCCTTGAAAGGAAATTATTGTACAATTGAGAGTACGTAAGAATTAGCAGGTGCATTACGAAAACCACAGAATACAAGGAAGAAATAAGAAGAAAGTTGAGTGGTTGGAAGGAATTTTAATCTTCTTGTGCTACCCGGGCACTACCGGGATAAATGAGAGAAGGTAGATAGAGCAAGAAATCTCTTACTCACTCCATCTAAACATCGCAAGAAGAAAAGGATGATTTTCATGCTTTTATCCTTTTTGATCGCTCTCGATCGTCGTTCTCATTTGCTAGTCTACTCTAGCGAGAAACATCTCGCTCTAGCGAGAAACATCGGGGGTGAGGAAGACTGACGTTTTTCTCTGTCTCTCGCGTTAGAAAATATTGCATTTGAAATTCACATCTATCTAGAGATAATATTTTTAACTCTAAGTACTAGGACAGTATAACTTCAAGCAGTTATACATTCGCTCTAACATCTTTCTATGGGCCATCTCTGGATGTGATTTCTCCTCTAGTTTTAGCTAACTGTATACCTTGTAGTACCTTGCAGGAGCTCGTGGCAATAGGGTATTTGACTGTTGTTGAAATGTAGAAATATAACATTATTGAATAACAAATGTGAAAAAAAAATCAATATGTATACAAGCGAATTATGAGCAACTTTAATTGTGACTATCTATCTCTTAGAAAAATGGGAAATGAAGTATTTTTGAAAAATAATTTACAAATAATAATTTATCTATCTCTTTCTAAAACGAAATTTTCTATGGCTGAAGTAGGTATGGCGCTACCATGGAATTGTAGGTAAACATACAAATTTCTTGGGCGCTACTAGCTTGTGACGTCACTGGATTGTAGCGCACTCCTTGTCTAATTAGAAATTTTGATGCTCTATATCGCTGAAAAATATTTGAATATAAATACATAAGTTGTGTTGCTAATATTTCAATAAACATTTTAAGTCAACAAAAAAAATCAGTCAAATACCCTATTAGCTTAGCGCACTCGGCGTGCTTTGATGAGGTCAAGCATCTTTCACAATGGTCGGACACGAGATGGGTGACGAAAAAATTAACTATCTCTGGCTCCTACGCTCTTCGGAAGACCCGTAAAATCATGGGTCCGAGCAGCATTTGCATTTATGCTAATACGAATATTAATACGCACTGATCCGCATTGGGCCCGCGGGGTCATGGCTCATTCTCCATTCATAAGCAAGGCCGTTCCCAGCAGTGGGCATTAAAATTGCTAATGATGATGATGAAGACAAGAAGTTTCACTTCGTAGTACCAGGATAGCATACCTTCAAACGGTTGTACATTCGCTCCAAGGTCTTCCTGTGTGCCGTCTCTGGTGTGAATAGTTGGGGATTCCTCCTCACTAGTTTAGCCAACTGTATGAGCAACATGGGCGGATTGGCGGCCGAGTTGCTTTGGACCACGAACTCTTTAGGGACTCTTGCTAACGCCTCCGCTCCTAGTAGAAAACGTTCGAACAATAAATATTGATATGTTCCGCGACCTCGTCCACGTGGACAATAACAAAACTTATACGAGTATTATTTCGGTTCTGATTTGAAAGTCTTTTCGAATTATTTTCGGTATCCGAGCTTCGATCAACAAGGTGTTATGGTTGATTGAAGTATCCGAGTCTCCGTCGTACAAAAGTTGAACTTTGGTGTTCTCAACCAGTATTAATCACAAAAGCTGCCAAAAATTTACAAACGAAACGAATCTACGAAACAATAGTAGATTGTATTACAAGGGAGCAAAATAATAGAATCACTAATTGCAAAAAGGGCACACTTGCAGGAATGTAAACTGTTCAGAAACTAAAAAATATTGAATATCTTTTTGTAGAATATTATTTTTACTGTCGTTTTGTTTTCCTATATATTTATATACTTTTTATGAATCTATTGTGTCACAAATAAAGGTATGTACTGTTACAATCTACAATTTATTGACTGTTAAAATTCATGGACTTGTGCCCCTTATGCAAAAAACTGCACACATGAGCCCTTTTTACACTTAACTCAGTAAATTCAAACAATTTATTTATGAAAGAAATAATAATATTTATTAGAATAATATTTTTAATAATATTTTAAATATTTAAATTTTAAAAATATTTTAATATTTTAATATTGTGTCCTTTCACCGTTATTCGAAGCCTAGGTAAACATATTTTGAGAAAGCCCTTTCCGTTTCCGTTCGACATCAATTTTCCTATTGGTCAATCATACCAACGTGACGTCACTTCCGTAACGTCATCCTAAGTCACGTGATCCGAGTTCACCTTTTAGCAATGGCGGAAGATTTGTGTCATTGGCGTTCATTTTTCGCAACCGTTCACATCTAATCATAAACGCTGTTAGCGTTCGAAATTTAAAATTTAAAAATTTGTACGAGTGGTTCTTTTATTTTACTTTCACAGATAAAGTAATATTATTATTTATGAAAATTGTTCGAATTTTAAAAGAGCGTGCCTGTGAGTGAGCGCGCGAAAACATGGCGGGTCGGGCTCGATGTCCACCTGTTAATTTCAAAGTATCGTGGAATCCAAAGCATTTAGGACGACGAGATGGAGTATGAGCTTTATTGGCACACAGGAATTGAGGTAATTTAACACCTCGCCAGGTCAGTGAAAGTTTTGATTTTTTATTTTCTTACCCACAAGCAAGTAAGAAATTTTATATTTTCTCACCATGAAAAATCTGTTCATGTGATAGTTAGTAGAGAGTTTTTGCGATCTGCGCAGAGAGATTAAATCATAATCTTAATCATTTATTTCAAATAGATTTCCTTTTAATAGTGATACAATGTTATTTAGGGATTTTGAAAGGATCGGGAAGTATACAGTGGGTCTCGGCTCCCGTCGTCGCCCGTGCTTGACCTTGACACACTTTTCTCTTGTTTAGTTTATAAATCCTATTTTACAATTTGTACCGACTTCTTGTGGTGATTTATTGTTTCGAAAGCATTTTGAAGTACCGACATTTTCTTTAATGGTAATCATGGTATCATTGCACCAGTTTGCAATAACAATAACTAATAATAAGTCTGTTAATTTAATTGTACTTGTGAAGGGATATAATAATATTAGTTAAGTACTGCCGACTACTTAGCTATTTAGGATTCTTTATATTCAATATATGTATGCAAAATTATATAATTACACTACACAATACCTCTAAATGGTTAGCCTCTATTTACTTTATTAAAAGTTGATTTGATGGTGATACCTATATAACTCTCATGTACTAATTCCTCCGTTCTTATTATTTTTTAAAGTTAATACACTAAGCAAACACAACTAACTTCACTATAACAATTTGGTTGGCCTCGCTTTCCTTTACTCAAAGGAATACTGATGGTATTACCTATTGTTTTAACATAACAGTACCCGACACACTTAAGTTTATTGTTCATCATGTCAGCCGAACGACGCCCACTGCTGGGCATAGGCCTCCCCCAAGGATCTCCACAACGATCGGTCCTGCGCTGCCCGCATCCAGCGGCTTCCCGCGACCTTGACCAGATCGTCGGTCCACCTTGTAGGGGGCCTGCCCACGGAACGTCGTCCGGTACGCGGTCGCCATTCGAGAACCTTTCCGCCCCAACGGCCATCGGTTCTCCGCGCTATGTGTCCCGCCCACTGCCACTTCAATGATGCAATCCTTCGAGCTATGTCGGTTGTTTTAGTTCTCCTGCGGATCTCATCATTTCTGATTCGATCGAGCAGGGAAATACCAAGCATCGCTCTCTCCATTGCTCGCTGGGTGACTTTGAGCCTTCTTATGAGACCCATAGTAAAAGACCACGTCTCACTTCCATAGGTCATTACTGGCAACACACACTGGTCAAAGACTTTCGTCTTGAGACATTGAGGTATTTCGGACGCGAATATATGCCGGAGCTTCCCAAACGCTGCCCATCCGAGCTGGATTCGACGAGAGATCTCTTTCTCAAAGTTGGACTTACCTAACTGGACCGTCTGTCCTAGGTAAACATAGTGGTCAACAACTTCGAGTGTAATGTTCCCAACATTAACTGGAGCGGGTGCAACATGGGCATTGAACATGATTTTCGTCTTGTCCATGTTCATCTTAAGACCCACTCTTTGCGAAGCATTACCGAGATCTTCGAGCATTGTGTTCAGGTCTTCCAAGGTCTCAGCCATAAGAACTACATCATCAGCAAACCGTAGGTGCGTTAGGTACTCGCCATTAATGTTGATGCCGCATCCTTTCCAATCCAGCAGCTTAAAAATATCCTCCAACGCAGCTGTGAACAGTTTGGGAGAGATGACATCTCCCTGTCTCACACCTCGCTGTAGTTGGATAGGATTAGAGCTCTGGTTCTGTAATCGGACCGACATGGTGGCGTTTTGGTATAAGTACCTCAGCACCTCGATGTACCTGTAGTCTATTTGGCACCTCTGGAGAGACTGCAGCAGTTTATTGTTAATTATCTATTATTATTATTATTTTTTGTACAAGTAACTTATTTAAAGAAATAACTCTTTATTGATTCTAGAGTACAACACTTACCTTATCTGTTTTTTTTTAACTAGTTAATAATCACTTTTGTTTATTTTTAGTGATAGCGGCCTTAAAAACCCAATCTATAGCCATGATGACCCGGATGGCAACGGCAAAGGACATGGAGCTTAAACTCAAAAATGCTCTGGAGGATCTCAAGGCAACAAGAGACCTAAATAACTCTTTAATTAAGGAAAGAGAGGAAGGCGAACAAGAGATTGTCAAGACCATAACCCGCAACACAGAACTCAAGAGTGAACTCGCTGAAATTTATACAAAATACTCCGAACTCTTAGACAAGTGTAACCAAATGGAAGACTATATTCAGTCATTTAGGGCTTGTTATGACACTCATGATCAGGCTTTGAGTCGCATTACAGATTTAGAAATTAGTTTGTCTATAGCTCAAAGAACAGTACTTGATCTAGAAAAGGTTAATAAAAGTATCATCGAAGAAAGGCACTCTCAAAGCCTCTTTGATGAGTTGATGCAATGCAATTCTGCTACACATGACAATTCCACTTCGGAATGTGTTAACTATGTTAGTAAACCATTTGCTAATAATAAAAGTATATGTCATTTTAGTAGCGGGAAAAAAATTAAGAAATATATCAAAATTAATAGGTACATAAAGAAAACACAGAAATTAATTAAAAAACAAAATTATTATAATAAATACTGTCAATTGAGGAAAGAGCGCAAGCTATTGTTAGAACAATTAAATGTGATAAACATGGAAACATGTAATAAGAACAAAGAAAGTGAAATAATAGGAAGTCAATTAGGTAATAAGATTGACATTTTGGAACTTTCACTTAGGGAAATGTACACCAACTTGTGTGAGTTTTCTCGCAAACAATTAAGTAATCAAAAAATGGCTGCATATAATATGATTGACTTTTGCAATTTTAATTCAGATCGGTTTGAATCATTAGGAAAAAAATGCAGCTGTAGTTGTACCAAAATAAATAGTCATTCATGTCAAAATGAGACATTAGACCTGACTCCGCAGGAGGTTATTTTACCAACCAACCCTGAAGTCCCTAACACTGATACTATAGATTATATTAATAGTTTATTGCTGAATAATGAAAATAGCCCACCTACTAAAACTAATGACACTAAAACAATTATGTTCTGCGATGAGATTGGGAAAAATTTAGGCCAATTCATCCAGAAACACTCTGAAGAAAGCATTATTAATTATTGTATGCCTGGCTCAACCTTAAATGAGATAATGAAATTAATTGTCAGAAAATCTTATGATGAAAACACTAATTTGATAGTTTTAATTGGAAATAGAGGTAATATTAATAAAAGCCAATTAATATCATACTGTAACTCATTATGCTCTTTAAATGTAAAAAAAGTTGTTATGTTTACATTTCCTTATAGTCAAGGTTTTTCACAGCTAGAAAATAAAATTAGACATAACTTAAACTTAACCTTAAGCACAATAGCTTATCATAATAGTCAGCAGATGCATTTAATTGACATCAACACATTGTTATACAAATTTAACTTGACTAAAGATAAATATTATCTGCCTAATTATCTTAAGCGACAAATAGCGGTATCGCTATCATTTTATTTTAAACAATTAGCCAACAACTTGGCTAGTATAACCTCTGCTTCTATTGAGCAGTTTAACTTTGATACTTCTAATGTAACTTTGGAATCTGTTCCAAATAATTCGATTCTTTTGAATCCAAATACTGACATGGTTAATTTAAATTACCATTAGAGACAACGGAGGCATACTCTAGCCCAGTATTGACAAGAGGAAGGCCTAAATGTTTAAAAATAGTACACCAGAATATCCAAGGCTTTTCTGCTGGCAAAGACCTAGAAATAAGTTTATTTTTAAATTGTGAAAATATTGATGTGTTATGTGTTACTGAACATTGGTTAAAAGAATATGAATTATTGTTAAATTTGGATAATTATAGTGTTGTAAGTTCATTTAATAGAAAAACTACAATAAGGGGGGTTCTTTAATAATTTTACCTAATAACACACAATATAAAGAGCGAAAGGATATAGTATCCCTCTCTGTTGGACGAATTTGTGAGATATCATGCGTGGAACTTGAACAAATGATTATAATCTGTGTATATAGCCCCCCTGGAGCAAATTACACAGTCTTTGAGTCCACTATGGAGGATGTTTTGAAAATATGCTGTCGTAAGAATAAAAAAATTGTAGTTTGTGGAGATTTTAATATAGACATCTTAGATAATAAATTAGCACAACTCTCCGGTAAATTCCTTAATCTTTTTAAATCATTTAATTTGCTTCACACTTTTAATGAACCGACGCGAATTACGCCAACATCGGCCACTTGCTTAGATAACATCTTTTCCAACTGTAACTTAATTGAGAAATCGGTAATTAATATTATTAAATCCGACCACAGTGGACAACTAGCTTCTTTTGAGCACTATAATGTTACTCCTAAACGCGAAGTAATTTGCAGGCCAATACCGAAACGTGGTATTAATAAATTTAGAAATAATGTACAAGATAAAGTTCAATGTTTGCCAGCTTCTGCTGACGCTAATAACTCTTATCAATCATTATTTGATATTGTTGAAAAAGAATTTAGTAACAATTTTAAACAAAAAGTTATAAAGTGTAATGATCGTAAGAAGTTCAGTGACTGGGCCACACCTGGTATTTATAATAGTAGAAGAAAGTTATTTGAACTCTATGCACAAAAAACGACCTCCTGTGATCCTAGCTTCATTGAATATGTCAAGAAATATTCAAAAATATTTAGGAAAGTATGTGCTTTGGCAAAATCTAGGTATATTTCAAATAAAATTAAATCATCTGAAAATAAAATAAAAGCTACCTGGAGTATTATAAATCAAGAAACTGGCAAAACAAAAAGCAAAATTAATTCATTTAACTTAAAAATTAGTGATCAGACTTTTGAATCGGATATTGAGGTGGCTAGTGCTTTTGAAGGTTTCTTTGCTCGAATACCGTTAGAAACTACTAGCAGACTTAATTCTTGCCCCAACACCGCTGTCTCTCTTATGGAATCTAGTGTGAACAAGTGCCAGGAAACATTTAGTTTTAGCTATGTCACTACCGAAGATATTATTAAAGCATTCAAAGCAATAAATATTAAGAAAACAGAAGATCTCTGGGGCATATCTACAAGTATCATCAAATCAATAATTGATGTGATAGCTCCATCATTAGCAATAATTTTTAACCAATGTATAAGTGAAGGGGTCTTTCCTAATTTAATGAAGAATAGTAAAATTATTCCTCTGTTTAAAGCTGGTGACAAAAGTGACCCAGCAAATTTTAGACCTATATCCATACTACCAGCAATAAGTAAAATATTAGAGAAATTAATTTATGCTCAACTTTTAGAATATTTTAAATTAAATAGTATACTGCATGAGAAACAGTTTGGTTTTTCAAAAGGTAAAAGTACCACTGATGCTGGGGTTGCATTTCTAAAACATGTACTTGATGCCTGGGAGGACAAGCAGGATGTAATCGCTATTTTTTGTGACCTTTCCAAGGCATTCGATTGTGTTGATCACCAAACACTATTAAGGAAGTTAAAACATTATGGTGTTTCTGAAATGTCAGTAAGCCTTATGCATTCATATCTGTATGAAAGAACTCAGAAGGTAGTTATTAATAAAACTGAGTCTACCGGAGCTCCCATTACTATGGGCGTACCCCAAGGATCAATATTGGGCCCGCTGTTGTTTTTAATATACATAAATGACCTTCCTTACTACGCGAAGAATTTATGTGAGACGGTGCTATTTGCCGATGATACATCTCTAGTCTTTAAAGTAGATAGAGGTGATGACTGTTCTGACGAAGTAAATAGTGCTCTTTCAAAAGTGTCACATTGGTTTAATAGTAATAATTTATCATTAAACTCAAAGAAAACTAAGTGTTTAAAATTTTCGTTACCTAATGTAAGACAAGTTGATTTTCATATTAGACTAGACGGCGATACGGTCGAATTCATTAACAATACAAAATTTCTAGGTATTATATTAGACTCGCGACTACAATGGGATCCTCATATCGAAGCCTTGGCGAGTAGACTCAGTTCGGCTGCATTCGCAGTTAAGAAAATAAGGCTCTTAACCGATATTGAAACGGCTAGAATAGTCTATTTTAGTTATTTTCATAGTGTTATGTCCTACGGCCTTTTGTTGTGGGGCTCAGCCGCTAACATCCAAAGTATATTCGTGCTCCAAAAAAGGGCTATTCGCGCCATTTACAACCTCCGATCGAGAGATTCTTTAAGAGATCTATTTAAAGAAATAAACATTTTAACTGTTGCAGGACATTACATCTATGAAAATATAATTTATGTGAAAAAGTATTATAATACATTTGTAAAGCAGAGCGATATTCATCGCTTTAACACAAGAAATAAAGATAAACTTGTCGTTCCCAAGTTTAGGCTAGAAAAATCCAGAGCCTCATTTCTGGGGAAAAGCATAGCCTTTTTTAATAAAGTTCCACAGCATATAATTGAACTACCATTGCATAAATTTAAATGTTACATTAAAGAGTCGCTGATGAGCAAAGGATACTATAATGTAGACGATTATTTGAATGACCGCAATGCATGGTCATGATGTAACACATAACATAATCACTGTTTAATATGATGTATTTTTATACTAAGCAATTGTTGTATTAGTAACGATATGTTTTTTTTTTTTTGTAAATGTCGTTACCTAACTAAGAAACGCTGGCAAGTTTCTTGCGCCCATTCTTCTTGTCAGTTAAAAAAGTCTTGAATGGGTGGTAGGAAAATATTGACGATTCATAAGTACATATTTATTATGTCTAAGTGAATAAAGAATATTTTTATCTTATCTTTATCTTATTGCAGTTCTAAAATAATATGTCAGTAGGTATAGTCGAGTGGTATAGCGCTAATTTTGGTTAGTTGCTTTTGTTTCAACGTTTTGTTTTTGATCATGTATCTACACCGGCACATAGTGGGTGATTACTTTTATACTTTTATTACTCCCATGTCTGTATGTGAGTGCTACCTGCATTATAAATGGGAACAAGCGTCCCTATATATTTATTAGCTAACCAACTAGCGCAAGGCAAATAATATTTTAAAGTGAATAGTGTATTTGCAAAATTAGTGAATTGTATGCAAAAGTTTATTCTTAATACTTTCTACAGTTGACCCTTGCCCCTTTTAGGGAGTGTTAATGTGGGTCGTGTAATGTAACATGGAGCAAATGATTTGATATTGAAAACTTACTTAAATGTTTTTTTTTTATGTGCGTACTGCGGTACCTATTGAATTTTATATATGTAAACCTTATGGGGGAGTGGCTCTCATGTGGAGGAAAGCGATATTCCCGTCGGTGTCTATTGTGAAGTGTGAAAGTGATCGATTAGTGGCTATCAAAATTGTGTGTGATAATCGTCCCTTGCTAATATTCTCCATATATATGCCTTACGATAATGGTAAGAGTGACAATCTAATTCAATTTACACAATGCCTTAGTGAGATAATAGCTATAATTGACAGTAATGATACAGAGTCTGTGGTCATACTAGGGGATTTCAATGCACACCCCGGCTCTCGTTTCTTTCATGAACTGATTTCTATATGTAATGGCCAGGAATGGACCTGTGTAGACTATGAACTCCTTCCTAAAGACACCCACACATTTGTCTGTCAGGCCAGTGGCTCCCGACGCTGGTTAGACCATGGCGTGGTGACGGGTGCGGCTGCACACCTGATTAACAGCTGTTCAGTCGCATATGGTGTTTATCAGTCTGATCATTATCCTGTAATGTTTCAATGTAATATGACTAAAATAAATAAAAAAGTACCACCTTTAAGTTTTCCTAGTAATAAAGTAAGATGGAATGAAAGAAATGATAAACAAATAAGTGATTACTATACATTTTGTAATGATAGATTAAAATTATTAGATTTTCCCATAGAGTGCATAAATTGTTCTCATGGGGCTCGCTGTAGTAACCCGGATCATTTGATGATATTAGATAATTTGTATAAAGAGACAGTATCAATACTCAAGGAGGGTGCACTATGTACATATATTGGTAAGGATTTCGTTAAGTGTAGAAATTATGTGACGGGCTGGAACAAATATGTTAGTGCTGCTCACAGGGAGGCTCGATTATATTATCAAATGTGGTTATTGTATGGGGCACCTACCGTGGGTAAAGTGTATGAGAAAATGAGGGAAACACGAAGTATATTTAAAGCTAAATTAAAATATGTTCAGAAAAATCAAGAACAATTGAAACTTGATATGTTGGCGAAGTGCCACAAAAAAAAGGATTTTGGTAAATTTTGGAAGGCCACTAACAAATTGTGTGATAAATCGAGTCTCCCTGCGAGTGTGGCTGGTCGGTCGGTGCCAGTTGATGTTGCAAACCTTTTCCGAAGGCATTTTACTGTAGAATCTCCTTTAAAGACTGATAAGCGGCAGGTGTTCGGTGCTGGGGGTATGTCTGGGAACGGTGAACTCACTGTTCTTTTCACAGCGAAACAAGTTTCTTTTATAATAAAAAAAATGTCTAAAGGTAGGTCGCCGGGCCACGACGACCTCAGCATCGAACACCTGAAGTATGCGGGGCCCCACTTACCGAGAGTCCTTGCACTGTTATTTAATCTGTGCCTCAGTCACAGCTATTTACCAGGGGAGCTCATGGAAACAATTGTAGTGCCAGTTGTTAAAGATAAGACGGGGGATGCCTCTGATGTGTCCAACTACAGACCCATCTCCCTGGCTACTATAGTCGCTAAGGTTCTGGACAGTCTGCTTGATAAACAGCTGGCTAATCACATGGAATTGCATGATGCCCAGTTCGGCTTCAGACCTGAACTATCCACGGAAAGTGCTATCCTGTGCCTCAAGCAGACTGTTCAGTATTATACGACGAGGAAAACGCCAATTTTCGCTTGTTTTCTGGACCTGTCAAAGGCGTTTGACATGGTGTCCTATGAGGTCCTATGGCATAAGCTGTATAAGGAGACAAGACTGCCGCCTGAAGTCGCGTCCTTGTTTCACTACTGGTATTCTAACCAGAAAAATAGAGTGAGATGGGCAGGAGTTCTATCAGACATGTATGGGATGGAATGCGGGGTGAGGCAGGGGGGGTTAAGCTCGCCTCGCCTTTTCAACCTATACATGAATCGCCTGATCGGTGAGCTCAGCAGTACTCATATAGGTTGCTATATTGATGGAGTTTGCTTGAACAATATAAGCTATGCAGATGATATGGTGCTGCTGAGCCCATCGATTGGTGGTCTGAGAAGACTCGTAGCTATCTGCGAGTCCTATGCGGTGACTCATGGGCTCAAGTACAATGTAAAAAAAAGTGAGCTCATGATGTTCAAATCGAACTCCATTAACTACTCGGACGTCCCTGGAGTTTCACTTTGTGGTAGTTCTTTAAGCTGGGTAAATAAATTTAAGTACTTGGGTCATTGGGTCACTGACGATCTCAAGGATAGCGCCGATATAGAGAGGGAGCGTAGGTCGCTGGCTGTGCGATGTAATATGCTGGCTCGAAGGTTTGCGCGGTGTACGGATGCAGTAAAGATCACTCTTTTCAAGGCTTACTGCCAATCATTCTATACGTGCAGCCTTTGGACCAGTTATACGCAGCGGGCATACAGCGACCTGCGTATCCAATTTAACAACGCATTCAGGATACTGTTGAGACTGTCGTGGCGTTGTAGCGCGTCGAAAATGTTTGCGGAGGCGCATACGGACGACTTCTACGCCATTATAAGAAAGAGGTCTGCTTCCATGCTCACTAGGCTCCGCTCCAGTACCAACAGCCTCCTGAGGGTGTTTAACGACCGGTGGGACTCTCCTCTGCTGCGACACTGGGTGAAGCTCCATACCGGATAAATTTTAATTTTTACTACTTGTGCTGTAATTTTTACCGACTAACATAGTTTATAAGTATATTAAATTGTTACTAACACTATGGAACCTAGTTCTGAAATAAATTATTTGAATTGAATTGAATTGAATTGAATTTACATTATTCCACAGTAGATTTACGTTTTAGAAAATTTATGTGCGTTAATATAGGCAATAGTTATTTTAGCCGTCTAGAAGAGTGAAGTCATCTGATACAGGCATTGTTTTGGCTTACTCATCGTCATGTATAAATATGGCAGGCTGCTCCCTGGCACCCTAGATTTATATCGTGAGACGAATTCTGACGATCACGGTCTTTTAAAATGGCAAAACTAGGTATATACCATATTTTGTTGCCTGTAATACAGATCAACCTGCAACGGGCAATAGTACCTAATTACCGTTAGTGATATTATTTTTCCTGTGCTCATGTAACTCATGCACTCATGTAATGTATGTAATGTTGAAAATGAAAAACCTTTTGTTATTATGATATATACTACCTATTCATGTATTCAATCAAAAGTACTTGTTGACTGTCTTTAACAATAGAAAAATTATGCCTTTCCAGGCTAGAATGAATGCAGTTTGGAGATTGACAGGGTCTACAAAGACATCTTTTTATGAACTTTTAATGAATCATTGTCATAAAATGAATAATTGGATAATTTATGAATTTTTTGGGAAGAATAAGTAAAATTGAGTTTCTGAGATTGATTTCGCAAGGACACTGGCCCATACAAATGTAAAATTAGTGGATCTGATCATTGATAATAATTTACGAGTTTTCAGATTGACAGTCGCTCCACAAGAACACTGTCTTGTACAATAGCAAAATTATGCCCTTGCATGCATGCTAGCATTAGGGGAACTCAAAGAAGTTGCTCGTTTTTCTGATGAGGAAAAGATGTCTCTTATGTTTCTGATAAACAATGTCTTTGGTGAGTTTTAATAAAAAAAATTTTTTATTTCATTATGTTAGAATTTATTATATTTATTACCAAGGTATTTTATGTGCCCGGTTAACCCATTTTTACTAAATGGATGGGTATAATGAGCCATAACTCACTCCGTGGGCTCAATGCGCATTTTTTAATTTTGTATATTTATGTTTCTTTGCTAGAGTGGATATAACATTTAAGGTGTTCCGTGTAGCTAAATTGGCAGTAATTAACGGAGTTTTTTAATTGAGTCGATAGTAATTAATAATAAGAGAAACGAGTCTTTAAAATGGCAGTCTATATAAAAAATTGTGTCCTGCAATGCAACTTGGGACCGTGTCGGTAAAATATATGAAGTGAAACTGTCATTATCGGCCATTACCAGTCATTTTCGTTGTTATTATTATATTTATATGTATAGTTACAGTTAAAAAAGTCTTGAATGGGTGCTAGGAAAATATTGACGGTTCAAAGGACATCAGGCACATATTGCCAAAAACTGTATAAGCTTCGTTATATTTTATTTAGGCACTATGCGCCACTGTGAACTTACTACGAGTACCAAAATAATTTTAAAGTCTTTCATTGTTTAATAATTAATTTGTGTAAAAACACAAAAATGACTATGAATTTATCATGAAACGAACATCTCTAGCCATTAAAAAAAACAAACAATGTCAACCGTGTGTCAACCTCTTGTTTACATGTCAAAGTTGACAACAGTTGTTAAAGACGTTCCGACGCACGCACGCTCGTATTTTATTTCTTTAGTAGATCATGTGAATCATGTCACAAAAACTGATGTAATTAAAATAATAGTATATAAAAGAAGAATTTAAAAAGGATTAAATGAGTTAATACATAAATCAAGTCAAATTGCTCCAATTTCAGTATTATGTAAACACAATATTCTCTAGGTCAAAATAACGCAAGTAACGGAACATTTTGTTCGTGTTGCTGTCTCAGTATCAGTGTTACCAAACACAAAATATTTTAAACCTAAATAACTCGAACAAAAAAACACATAATAAAATTTCAAGTATTTTTCGTGTTTGTTTGTGATAAACTTTAGTCATTCACTTCAATAGAATAGCTATACATTTTTAGGTTTTTTGTAAAGGGAATGTGCCTGATGTCCTTTTTATCCTTAAGGACCTACATGCTTATTATAATAATATGTCTATGTGAATAAATCAATATTTGATTGATTGATAGATATAGTAAAAGTTATGACAAAATTTTGCAAATCTTTTGCAATTTATCTTTTAATTAAAAGAGTTTAATGAGTTACATTAATTCGATTTGTATGCAAATAAGATTTGTTACAAAATAGCAGATGCTTTAAAGAAGTTAATATACGAACTACTTTTGTTTTGATCTTGTAAAATAAGGCATGTGCTTACATTACTTTCAGAAATTTACTTGATTTTTATTCATGATCGCGCTTTTTGTCAGACCAGTAAGACAAGCCGGCACAAGTAGTTTAGGATGTTATATGTATCTGCGATCCTATTTATTCGAATAATGTTAACGTTAATTTTTGCAATCAAACTTTAATACATCTTGCACTGCACAAACGTAGCAATAGTTGACATCTTCTCTAGCACAAAGCTTTAAATAATGTGTTTTCTCTTTGAATTTGGTGTAGTGATTCAACAGTTGAACTGATCGTCGTGGGTTCGATATTTTAAGTATAATATTATGTTTAGTTGATCGAAGTGGTTTGTATGTAACATAACCATGTATTTACAAAATACATGTTTATTTATTTATTTAATTCTTCATGCACAAATTACAGTACATAGGTGGACTTAATGCTACGCACCCTACAGAACCATAAGAATTACGACTTGGGCATCTTGGCCATAGGACAAGCTTTGCTTAGATTGGGGCTACACAGTAGTATATTAAAATTCCCCAAATTATTTATTTTAGTAAATTTCCTATGAATAATAATTTCCCTATAGCGGTAAAGGATATACTGAGAAACAGTCGTCAGCTTCATAACAATGCTAGTGCTCGGGAGTTTAGCGTGTCACTAGTATAAAATAATAATTTAAAGCAACATGATTTTACAGTTAGGGAAGATAAGAGTCTTGTGCTTATGGTTTCTTGTGGCGAAAGTTTTTACAATTATTAAATATAATGTATTTATATTTTTCTTTATTATGTGTTTTCAGATCATATCGTATCGATGGTATGTCAGAAGAGACTTAGCCAAAAGATTTTCAGATGTTTTTGCTTCAAAAATATATAAGGGATAGCACAAGTTGTGTTATTGTAATGTTTGTTTCTTTTCAGATTTTGAATATTTCAAGAATATGTAAATGATTTATGTAACATAGTTTACATATTTATGAATAAGGTTTGATAGATTGAGCATAAGCACTTATACATTTTATTTCAATCATATTCAGTCACCCGTGCTCATATTTTCATTATATAGGTACTTACGTACTATTGTATGACATACTTGAATGTTTGATAGTAATAGCATAACGTTTCTGATATCAGTATTAATTTGTGATGTTGAGTTATAAAGTTAAACAATTAATTCGAGTACCTACCCCAAGTACCTGTCGAATTTGTCAAAAGGTATAAGATTAATGTCATAATTACTGATACATGTCACATTGGCGTCCTCGTTCACCAGGCGATAACAAACAAGGTCTCAAAATATGTTTACCTAGGCTTCGAATAACGGCGAAAGGACACAATAGGAGCGTTTTACCTACCATTAAAACGCATATTGTGTCCGGAGCCTTATTCGAAGCCTAGCTTTAAGACCTGCCTGGTGTAGATTTTATCCTTAATGGTTGTCAAGTGTTTCAGATTTTGAGACTACAATGACACAAATCTTCCGCCATTGCTAAAAGGTGAACTCGGATCACGTGACTTAGGATGACGTTACGGAAGTGACGTCACGTTGGTATGATTGACCAATAGGAAAATTTATGTCGAACGGAAACGGAAAGGGCTTTCTCAAAATATGTTTACCTAGGCTTCGAATAAGGCTCCGGACACAATATGCGTTTTAATGGTAGGTAAAACGCTCCTATTAATAATATTTTTAACCATGAAAAAAGCGGTAAATAAAAGTCCTACTGACGTAATTTAGACATTGACAGAACTAAGATATTACCATAGACAAGATGTTATACTTTTTACGGTTCCGTAGCCAAATGGCAAAAAACAGAACCCTTATAGTTTCGTCATGTCTGTCTGTCTGTCTGTCTGTCTGTCTGTCTGTATGTCTGTCTGTCTGTCTGTCCGTCCGTCCGTCCGTATGTCACAGCCACTTTATTCGAAAACTATTACGACTACAGACTTGAAACTTGGTGGGTAGATATATTCTGTGAACCGCTTTAGGATTTTTATAGAAAAAAAATAAAAATAAAAAAATGAAGGGGGGCTCCCCATACATGGAACTAAAACTGAAAAAAAATATTTTCAATAAACATATTAGTGTGAGGTGTCTTTAGATAGGTATTTAAAAATGATATTTAGGTTTCATTCATATTTTTTTATTAAAGTCAATATTTTAAAAGATATACACTTCCAAAGTGGTAAAATGTGTGTCCCCCCCCTCTAACTTTTAAAGTAAAAGAGTGAAAAATCAAGAAAAATATATGTTGTAGATCTTAATAAAAACTTTCAAAGAAAATTGGCTTGAACAAAATATAAAAAGCAGTTTCTGAGATATAACACATTTTCAAAAACCGCAAATGTAAGTTTGTCGTTTATACAAACACTATGGAAAACAAAGTAAATTTTTGCTGACGAAAAATGATAGTGGTATTTTGGTGGAAAGTGGGTACGGAACCCTTCATGGGCGAGTCCAACTCGCACTTGGCCGATTTTTATCTTTGGAGACATAAACCGACCGGCCATACACACCCGTAATAAAGCAGCTAGTTTAGTATGGCAAACTTACAAATTTGAGCAAAAAGGGCACGTGTGAATGCTTGCATGCCCTTTTTGCGATAAACAGTGAAGATGGCACCCACATAACTCGGAAAATATACAGAGTAAATGTGCCGTTTTTGCAGAGAACGTAGATAAAACCTTGGAGAAGTTAATAACGTCAAAAAATCATTTTTGGCCGAAAGTATGAAATGTGCCCTTTTTGCAATTAGTGATTGCAATATATTATATTTACGGCGAGGGCGCTATTTTGAATCCGGAGCGCAGTGAAGGATTCTAGAGTAGAATCTCGAGCGCAGCGAGGGATTCTAAAGTAGAATCCTGAACGCAGCGAGGGATTCAATATACGCCGCCCGAGGTGAAAATAATTTTGCGGCCGAGTAATACACTCTGCTTTTCATCCCCCTCTATAAGAAAAGCAGTAAAGACAACTCAAATTACCTACCTTTCTTTGTCGTTCGGATACATCATAGCGCTAGTCGAGCAAGAAAAAAAAATTTGAGTTTGGAAATAAAAAAAAAAAATGAAAAAAATATATGTCCATCAGATTCCTTATAAGTATCTCCGGGGTTGCCGTAGGGGAGTTGATAATTTTGTTAGATTTTAGCTACGACTCACCGTTTACGAGATATTCTCAATTTTATAAAACTCCGTTTTTGAAAATTTCTCGGTCCCGAAAAAAGTCCCGGCCCCATAGTACTTAAAAAAAAATTCAACTGATTTTAGTTGAATTTTTTTTTAAGTACTGCACACCCTTTGCTACACTCCAACCAATGCTTCTTTAATTATGTTCTAAATTCAAATCTCATCGTTTTGGACCCTGTTATGAAGCTGTTCAAAATTCAAATCTCATTTTCATCCCATCGATTCGAAAAGCGATGATTTTTTATCTAATAACAGGGTCCAAAACGATTCATTTTTTACCTGTTATGACAAGAGGGAATAAATGCGATTTGAATTTTGAACAGCTTCATAACAGGGTCCAAAACAATGAGATTTGAATTTAGAACATAATTAAAGAAGCATTGGTTGGAGTGTAGCAAAGGGTGTGCAGTACTTAAAAAAAAATTCAACTGATTTTGTATGGGGCCGGGACTTTTTTCGGGACCGAGAAATTTTCAAAAACGGAATTTTATAAAATTGAGAATATCTCGTAAACGGTGAGTCATAGCTAAAATCTAACAAAATTTTCAACCCCCCTACGGCATCCCCGGAGATACTTATAAGAAATCTGATGGACATATATTTTTTTTATTTTTTTATTTTTTTTATTTCAAAACTCTACTTTTTTTTCTTGCCCGACTAGCGCTATGATGTATCCGAACGACAAAGAAATGTAGGTAGTTTGAGTTGTCTTTACTGCTTTTCTTATAGAGGGGGATGAAAAGCAGAGTGTATTACTCGGCCGCAAAATTATTTTCACCTCGGGTGGCGTATATTGAATCCCTCGCTGCGTTCAGGATTCTACTTTAGAATCCCTCGCTGCGCTCGAGATTCTACTCTAGAATCCTTCACTGCGCTCTGGATTCAAAATAGCGCCCTCGCCGTAAATATATTATTTTGCTCCCTTGTAATACAATCTACTATTATACCCTCTTGTCATAACAGGTAAACAATGAATCGTTTTGGACCCTGTTATTAGATAAACAATCATCGCTTTTCGAATCGATGGGATGAAAATTCAGTTGTTCTAACTAAAGAAAATGAACATCCCAAAAAGACATGGTTTATTAAAAATGTATCAGCTTTTGTTGAATTTAAAATAATACTTTCAACTTTCTGACTTCAACTTTGATCAAAGTTATGTTCTGATCTGAGGATTTCAAGCATGTTTGTACCGGGTGGCATTTGCATCCAATTAAAAAGTCAAATTACAGCAAAATTACAAAGAAAATAGTAATTTGGCAATTTTATTACCAAGTATCTGCTCCCTAGGAATCCAGCCCTCCACATTGATGAGGTCCAGCCAGTGAGCAATGATGTCCATCTGGATGTCCACCGACCAGCGCCCAATGAGGAGTCCATGGAAACCCTCGTCCCACAGGAACCCTCGGGGGAAGAAAGATCTGGATCAGAGATAATTTACGGTAATTATGAGAAAGCGCTAGGAGTACATGACGTTGTAAGAAGTTTGCTAAACATCGAGAGTGTACTTCGACTGGAACCTCACATCACAGGATCACTCCACTCAAAGAGCATGTAATCACTACGTTTAACTCCACTCTCTAGACAGGAAATCCCGCTCCCCTCCCCCATAATAACCGTTACTATACTACAGAAGTACCAGGATACCATCACCTACAAGGAAGTCCTTATTAACAAATCCCCAGAAATCTTTTGAATTAAGAATGAAATAAATAACTCCAACAAAATGAGGTTTGAAACGCTGTTCCATTTTCAAATCGATTTAAATAAGAAAACTTTTCAAGAACAGCCATTCTCGGAAGTTTACCAAACTTAATACAGTCCCCAGAAATCTTTTGAATTAAGAATGAAATAAATAATTCCAAGAAAATGAGGTTTGAAATCCTGTTCCATTTTCAAATCGATTTAAAAATAAGGAAACTTTTCAAGAATAGCCATTCCCGGAAGTAGGTAGGTACAGCCTGGCCAGAAAAATAAAAAACCTCGCCATGTTGCGAAAATGTGACGAACTAAATTTTTCTATAGAACTTTACAATGAAGAGGCGAAAGTGGCGGCACGGGCGCCGCAAGCCAGGTTTTTTATTTTTCTGATCAGGCTTTATATAAGTACTTTATTATTCTATAAAAGATCATTTCTTACATAGGAAAAGGAACGCTAAATGAAGTAAAAATAATAACGACCATACTTGCCTGCTAGGCACAGCTGTGTACAGCGGTGTTCGCCAATAAGGAACTGGCTCTAGCGTATATTGCGGTACTTTATTCTATAAAAGACCATTTCTTACATAGGAAAAGGAACGCTAAATGAAGTAAAAATAATAACGACCATACTTGCCTGCTAGGCACAGCTGTGTACAGCGGTGTTCGCCAATAAGGAACTGGCTCTAGCGTATATTGCGGTACTTTATTCTATAAAAGACCATTTCTTACATAGGAAAAGGAACGCTAAATGAAGTAAAAATAATAACGACCATACTTGCCTGCTAGGCACAGCTGTGTACAGCGGTGTTCGCCAATAAGGAACTGGCTCTAGCGTATATTGCGGTACTTTATTCTATAAAAGACCATTTCTTACATAGGAAAAGGAACGCTAAATGAAGTAAAAATAATAACGACCATACTTGCCTGCTAGGCACAGCTGTGTACAGCGGTGTTCGCCAATAAGGAACTGGCTCTAGCGTATATTGCGGTACTTTATTCTATAAAAGACCATTTCTTACATAGGAAAAGGAACGCTAAATGAAGTAAAAATAATAACGACCATACTTGCCTGCTAGGCACAGCTGTGTACAGCGGTGTTCGGCAATAAGGAACTGGCTCCCGCGTATACTGCGATTTCTTACTTAGGAAAATGCACGTTATGTGAATTAACATAACGACCATACTTGCCTGCTAGGCACAGCTGTGTACAGCGGTGCTCGCCAATAAGGAACTGCAGGTCTACTCTAATTCAACGAAAAACTAAATTTCTTTCGAAACTTCGCACATTTCCTACCACTGACTTCTTCGTTTCGAAACTTCGTTGAAACGAAAATGCTTTGACGTTTAAATTTTCTAAGCCTACTCTAATTCAATTTAATAACGAACGAAAATTGAAGTTTGGCAGTTTAAAGTTCGCAATTTTGACGAACTCAAAAGCGTTACCTTTCTATTTTCGTTTGGGTCGATTTTTATTAAAATATTAACTGATATGGCTACGAGGCAGCTTTTAATCGCTGCTGCTTTGCGCGAAGAACGCTTGGAGAGGAGAAAGAACCGGCAGCACCTGCGAAATCAGTTATTTATAGCGAATATTCCCGATCTAGAGTTTATAGGAAATTACAGACTCAGTCGGGAATTATTCGAGGAGCTGTGGACTGAGATAGTGCCTTTATTACCTCCAGGGGCAAGGCAACAAGAGATCAAGCCAACCCTTAAAGTAAGTTTGTACTATGTAAACACGCATTTCAATGAACTTTTCGATTTTACTTTTCATAAGCCTGGTTATCGCTTTTCAGATATAGAGACTTAAACAACAGCACTTAATGCACCGCATACAGGTACTAGCAAAGCACATAAGATTTCTTCAAAATCTCAAAAAAGGAATCATATTAAGCGGAAGTAAGTAGTAAATATAGGTACCTAGTGATAACCGATTAACGATTTTTTCATTTACTTCATTTTCAATACTAAAGTTCTATTTTATTTATTTTCAGGTGATTCTGGATATCTTCTAAGGGAGTGATGACACCCGTCGATAATGCTGTTGAGGACTCTCTAGAGGGAAGATACTGCCATCCAAAAACGTCCACGCTGCACCGTTGAACGCACATTTGGTGTATTGAAAGCTCGATGGTAGAGATGTCTTTTGTCAGCTAGGGAACTCCATTACTGCCCAGAAACAGCAGCTAAAATTATAGTAGCCTGCTATGTGTATAGTACATATGTATAAGGGCTGGTATTGGAGGTCCGGAGTTTTTTTTCCCGAGGAGGGAGGTCCCGTATTTGACAGAAGAGGATCACCAAACGGACAGAGCCAGGCAGATTCGCAGGGAAATTGAGACAGCCGCATCTTCGACTTGAGCTTTACAGGCAGGTCGAGGGAAAAGCGCTGTATTAATACAAACTTTAGAAAGGAACCAGGAAGATACATTCATACCAAACCAATTAATAAAATTGTAATATTGAAATAAAACCCACTTGTGTAACTTTTTTTTTGTCATAGGAGGTAATCATCAGTGTCTCAGTTAAATGTACCTACGACAAGACGAGGAAATCGTTATGCATGCCTAACTGCGTGTTTGCTACATATTTGCTTGCTGCATTCTTATAATATCCAAAAATGTAGCCTATGTCACCCGGGAAGAATGTAGCTTTCTAATGGTCAAAGAATTGTCTAAATCGGTCTAGTAGTTTCGGAGCCTATTCGATGCAAACAAACAAACAATCAAATCTTTCCTCTTTATAATATTAATATAGATTAAAAAGACAATATCAATGTATTTAATGGTTTTTATTTCTTACTTCAATACATGATATTAGCTTACATTTAACATTTACAAAACAAGAAACATATCGTTACATATTACAACAAATTGGTTATAGGATAAGCACTGATTATACAACATTATAGTACATTATATTATAACCTTTATGAGAAAAAAAAAATCTCATATAAATATTAGAATATTTTCCTTTTAAACAAATATAAAGTTGTAGGTTCCTACCTAAAACCTATAACTTTATATTTGTTTAGTCCTTTTATCCTTCGCGAGCAGTCGCCCGGATAGCGAAAGGTCGTGGGTTCGAATCCCATCGCAGCTGGTTGTGAGACGGGTCGACTTTTTCTAAATACCTACTTCATTTTTAATTTTTCACTAATAAAAATTGCATAGTGTATGCAAGAAAGTAAAAAATTAAATAACTAAGCAATAAGTTTGAGGTGCGAGGTTGGAGTTGGTTGGTAACAGGAGAAAATCTTTATTATTTAAAGTTGTTCTCGCAATAGCTCACACAGCTGCAAATGGCATGGCAGCCCTGATGCCTGCGAGCTCAGCGTTCCTTACTGTCTCTCTCTCTACGCGCCCATCTTCATACTGGTATTACTGATACAACCTGCTTCTGACGTCTGTAGCAGGCAGGTGAGGCTGCAAAACAACATTCAAATAAGTTCCAAAATTGTATACCTACATACATTGCAGGGAATACTTATTATATTTTTTAGTGATACACAGTAACTTTCTTGTAATTTTAATTGTCTCCGTAGTTTAAAAGTATGTGGATCACAGAGGGCGGCACAGGTAGTTTTTGTATGGATTGTTAGGATGTAAGTATAATTAGGTACCTTTTGCCAATACTGAATCGTCTTTGTGCAACCACCCATGGAATTGAGAGTGTCGCACAACTCCTCCCACAGCCTCTTTGTCTGGACCTTTCCTTCTATACTCCTCAATCTGCCGCGAGCATGATCTTTATGTTCATCGAGTAGTACAGTGATTTGCTGAGGAGTTGTCGAACAGGAATTTGGAGCCATACTGAAAAGATGTGGTGAAACTAAATAATAGGAACCTATTACGAAAATATTATTTAAATAAGAATTAGGCGTGCAAAACATAAATATTAATACTTACTTTCTTTGGTAATTCCGTATAAATAACACCAAATTATGCACCAAATATTTTGAAATTTTGAAGTAACGGCTGACGGCTCAGCTAATGTCATACTGCGGACAAGTTACGTTGGCATACGACGACAAGCATAAATCTGGGTCGGTGATAATCATTGGAACTAATTTTTCATACGAATGTTCATTTTGACACCTAATTTTGTACTGCAAGTGGCTCCTCTGTCACCGGAACATACAGGAATGTGGGACTATAGAGGTCAGTGGGGACTATAGACATCTTAACTTGGGCGGTTATCAGTCATTGAAAGGGTTCTTTTAGTGTCACTGTGTTTTTCGACATAAACTTGAATTTTAATTGCGCATTTATCAGTTTCTGGTTTATTAAACATAGTAAACCATTACTAATTAAATACATTCTTAAAATTATTAAACCAACGTTTTAATTTTAAAGTTAATTTAAAAACCGGTTATTTACCGTAAATGACATTAAAAGAACCTACGTAATGTTGTTCATTCCATTCGTTCACGAAAATTGTCTATGGATTCGAACTTTTCGTGCGCGTCCGAAAATGTTCAAGAGTAGCGGCAGAAACGAAACTTCGTTTAAATTTCTTTCGTTTCCGAAATTTCGTTTCGGAGAACAAGAGTAGAGCTCCTGGCTCTCGCGTATACTGCGATTTCTTACTTAGGAAAATGAACGCTAAGTGAAGTGACATAACGACCATACTTGCCTGCTAGGCACAGCTGTGTACAGCGGTGCTCGCCAATAAGGAACTGGCTCTAGCGTATATTGCGGTACTTTATTCTATAAAAGACCATTTCTTACTTAGGAAAATAGACGCTAAGTGAAGTGACATAACGACCATACTTGCCTGCTAGGCACAGCTGTGTACAGCGGTGCTCGCCAATAAGGAACTGGCTCTAGCGTATATTGCGGTACTTTATTCTATAAAAGACCATTTCTTACTTAGGAAAATAGACGCTAAGTGAAGTGACATAACGACCATACTTGCCTGCTAGGCACAGCTGTGTACAGCGGTGCTCGCCAATAAGGAACTGGCTCCCGCGTATACTGCGACTGTACGCGGCCGGCGCCGTAGAAATAGCCAACGCCGCCGAGCATGTTAGACAAGGCTGCTTTTGCAACCGCTATGTCTTCTTCGGGGTAGCTGTGGAGGTACAAAGAATAAACTAGTTTTTAACTAAGTTAAATAATTGATTGATTGATTAATTCTTTATTTGCACACAAAAACAGAAACAACAAACATACAAGAAATACGGTAACATAAAAATTGTGAACAAAGGGGCGGCCTTATCGCTTATCAGCGATTTCTTCCAGGCAACCCATATTTTACAGAGTTTGAAGAAGATATAAGGGCAGATTGTGCGCAATAACTAAGGGAAAATTATGTTCACTGTAAAAGGTACAGTGGGGTTGACATATCCTCCACGATAAAAACCCCTACAAAATATTCAGAATAAAAAAAACTAAATTAAACCAAGTACCTGCTACCATTATTCTAAAACTCATGCTTCGAACAACTTTTTATGGCCGCACTTTTTTGCCATTTCAGAGTTTATTTATGTTCTAATGACAACAACAACATCATCATCATCGTCATCATGTCAGCCGAATGACGCCCACTGCTGGGCATAGGCCTCCCCCAAGGATCGGAATTGCGTTGTCCGCATCCAGCGGCTTCCCACGACCTTAACTAAATCGTCGGTTCACGCGGCCGCCATTCGAGAACCTTTCCGCCCCAACGGCCATCGGTTCTCCGCGCTATGTGTCCCGCCCACTGCCACTTCAACTGAGCAATCCTTCGAGCGACGTCGATTGTCTTAGTTCTCCTGCGGATCTCGTCATATCTGATTCGATCGAGCAGGGAAATACCAAGCATCGCTCTTTACCTTGCTTGCTGGGTGACTTTGAGCCTTCTTATAATGACAACAAGTTCATTTATTTATTTCACATATAACAAAAGGCGGCCTTAATGCACTTACGCATTCTCTATCATTGAACCAGAAAGAATGTGAAGAAGAGATCATGGCGGCAAAGAAAGTTATTTTTAATAATGAATGTCCGGAGATACTTTCTAGTTTACTTGACAGTTTTGTATGGATTATCTGTCATGAATGACAAATACTGAGAACTTACTAGACATTGTGAATCAGGCCCTTAGTATTTTTAGTAAATGTAAAATAAAGTGGTATACTTACTAATTAAAACTTTATATTCTAAACAATTTTCTTGAGGTTACTTCATCAAATTATTTAACTAGGTACTCATACTCACCCCTTCTCAGCTAATCCAAAAGTCTCCTCAAACTTCCTATCAAACGCTTTCTTCTTCCCTTCCAAAGCCTTGTGATACTCATATCCTTTCAGAGGGGGGGTAGGCAGGTCCTCCGTGGTGTACACCACGTCCAGCACGAACGGGGTCTCTACCAGGAGCTGGAGGGGGACGAAGTTCACCTCCTTGTCCTGGAAGGAAATAAGCATGCAATCTCTTTAAACTTATGCGACCCTGGTACATGCACTTTGGATAAAAAAAAAAGTTTTTTAATTTTTAGTTTTTTGCAATCATAATGCAATTTTTATTACTGAAAAATGGAAAATGAAGTATTTAAAACAAAAAAGCGTGAGGGTAGTAATATCTCCACATTGATGAAATTAACGCTGACTATACAGCGAGTAAGAAATATTGGACAAATTCGACGCTTCTCGTAACGACTCCGTAGCTCAGTGGTTAGAGCAGTCGCCCGGAAAGCGAAAGGTCGTGGGTTCGAGTCCCATCGGAGCTGATTGAGAGACGGGTCGATTTTTTCTAAATACTTCATTTTCCATTTAACAAAAAATGCTTTTTTTTAAGGTTGGAGCGGAGGAACGATTTATCGGATTATTTGGAAATCCAAAATTTTCATCGCTCCACTCGAGATTCCGCACACACGATAGGTTTTACGCTTATTTTGGAGTTTTGGCGTGGAATGTTGTGGATTGGAGCGATCGTGTATGGCCGGCTTTACCATATCACTGAGCTCCTCGTCGGGTCCGACCACCGCCACTCTGCCGAAGCTGGGGTGCTTCTGTACTCGCAGCAAGGAGTGGAACTTCTCCTTCAATACATGCAGCCCTGGGGCGTGAGCCTCGGAGTACGCTGAATGGATGATCTTGCCTGTAAAAGGGAAGATTTTTTATATTTTTATATAAGTACATATGACATATTTCAATTAATCCTTGTTATTTCTTTCTTTCAAAATTAGTGTTCTATATGTTTGTAAATAACTTGGGCTAAATCACAGCTTTCTCTAGTGGTTAAATCCAATAAAATATATAGCACGATAGTGAGACAGAAAGGGACAGAAAGCGACAGAGAGAAAAAGAGAGAAAAATAGAGCGAATAATGTAATGACATTGTCTAATTTGTGATGGTGTGATGATTTCTCAGTTATTCTATCGGACTAACCTTTTTGTTTTGGGGTACTCAGTGAGTTGTGATTCGTGAGTGGTCCAGCTGCGGCGTATGCGACTCGGGCCTTCGCCTGGGCCTAAAGAGTCGTTCAGGGCTCCATACCATATCAGCATGAAGTCTGGTTACTTTGCAGTCAGTGCTCGAGTGCAACCTCCTTCAAAACATGCAGTCCTGGTACGTGCGTTTCAGAATTTGAGAGCGAGAGAGACAGAAAAAGCGAGAAAGAGAGAGGAAGAAGTTCTAAGTTTAAGGTCAAAGTCAGAGGATCAAACTCACCCTTTTGGGGTACCAAAGTGACCCTGAAGTGGTCCAACTGCGGCGTGTGTCCGCGCAGGGCGCCGCCCTCCGCCCATAGTCGGCTTGGGCCTTCGCCCGGGCCTAAAGATTCGTCTAGGGCTCCATACCATATCAGCATGAAGTTGGTCTTCACATTGTTCTGGAATAGGAAAAATATCACAACGACATTCATTTTTCTATTATTCATCATCATCATCATCATCATGTCAGCCGAACGACGCCCACTGCTGGGCATAGGCCTCCCCCAAGGATCTCCACAACGATCGGTCCTGCGCTGCCCGCATCCAGCGGCTTCCCGCGACCTTGACCAGATCGTCGGTCCACCTTGTAGGGGGCCTGCCCACGGAACGTCGTCCAGCACGCGGTCGCCATTCGAGAACCTTTCCGCCCCAACGGCCATCGGTTCTCCGCGCTATGTGTCCCGCCCACTGCCACTTCAAAGATGCAATCCTTCGAGCGATGTCGGTTGTTTTAGTTCTCCTGTGGATCTCATCATTTCTGATTCGATCGAGCAGGGAAATACCAAGCATCGCTCTCTCCATTGCTCGCTGGGTGACTTTGAGCCTTCTTATGAGACCCATAGTAAAAGACCACGTCTCACTTCCATAGGTCATTACTGGCAACACACACTGGTCAAAGGCTTTCGTCTTGAGACATTGAGGTATTTCGGACGCGAATATATGCCGGAGCTTCCCAAACGCTGCCCATCCGAGCTGGATTCGACGAGAGATCTCTTTCTCAAAGTTGGACTTACCTAATTGGATTGTCTGTCCCAGGTAGACATAGTGGTCAACAACTTCGAGTGTAATGTTCCCAACATTAACTGGAGCGGGTGCGACATGGGCATTGAACATGATTTTCGTCTTGTCCATGTTCATCTTAAGACCCACTCTTTGCGAAGCATTACCGAGATCTTCGAGCATTGTGTTCAGGTCTTCCAAGGTCTCAGCCATAAGAACTACATCATCGGCAAACCGTAGGTGTGTTAGGTACTCGCCATTAATGTTGATGCCGCATCCTTTCCAATCCAGCAGCTTAAAAATATCCTCCAACGCAGCTGTGAACAGTTTGGGAGAGATGACATCTCCCTGTCTCACACCTCGCTGTAGTTGGATAGGATTAGAGCTCTGGTTCTGTAATCGGACCGACATGGTGGCGTTTTGGTATAAGTACCTCAGCACCTCGATGTACCTGTAGTCTATTTGGCACCTCTGGAGAGACTGCAGCACCGCCCAAGTCTCAATCGAATCAAAGGCTTTCTCATAGTCCACGAACGCCAAGCAAAGTGGCAAGTTATACTCTTCGGTCTTCTGTATAACTTGCCGCAGCGTATGAATGTGGTCTATGGTACTGTAGCCTTTTCGGAACCCGGCTTGTTCGGGAGGTTGGAAGTCGTCGAACCTGCGAGCGAGACGATTCGTAATGACTCTCGAAAACAACTTATAGATATGGCTCAGAAGCGAGATGGGTCTATAGTTCTTCAAGAGAGTTTTATCACCCTTCTTGAAAAACAGCATCACATCGCTTCTGCCCCATGCCTTTGGCGTTTTGCCCTCAAGGATGACTGAATTGAAAAGCTTCTGGAGGACTTTAAGTATCGGCTTACCGCCCGCTCTCAGAAGCTCTGTTGTGATTCCGTCATCGCCCGCCGCCTTGTTGTTTTTAAGCTGCTTGAGAGCCATTCTAATCTCGTACAGGCTGACGTCCGGGATATCTTCTGTATAGTGTCGGGTAAGCTTGGCTCTAGGGTCTTTAGCCTTGCTTTCAACAGGTGTTTGCGTGGAATACAGCTGTCCATAGAAACTCTCAATCTCCCTCAGGATTTCAGGTTTTGACGAAACGATGCTACCTTCCTCAGTTTTCAGCCTCGTCAATTGACTTTGCCCGATAGACAGATCTCTCGCGAACACTTTGGAGCCTTTGTTCCGCTCAATGGCTTCTTTAATACGCTCGGTATTAAATTGGCGAAGGTCGCGCGTCAAAGACTTAGATATCTGTCTATTGAGCTGCCGATAACGATAGGCATCCGCTGAGTTCTGCAGCTTCATTTCGTGTCTCTGATCCATGAGTAGGAGAGTCTGACTGGAGAGTTTCTTCAATTTGGGACGGCGGGTTTTATAGTACTTAGACCCTACCGTGCGGACAGTATCCACCACCATGTTGTATAGATCGTCCACGTCTTTGCTGTTCTCAAGGGCTTCGAAGCGGTTTTGAAGCTCGAGCTGAAAGCACTCGGGGTTTTGAATTTGAGCTGGTATTGGTCGGAGCGTGGATTTTATCAGTCGTGATCTTTCGAGCTTGACATCGATATTCAATGTGCCTCTCACCATACGGTGATCGCTTCCTGTCTTAACAGCGTTGATCACACTGACATCATTGAATATGTGCTTCTTCGTCGACATGATAAAATCGATCTCGTTTTTGACTTTACCGTCCGGACTGATCCAGGTCCATTTGCGGCTTACGGGCTTCCTAAAGAAGGAGTTCATCATATAGAGGTTCTCCCTCTCCATGAAGTCTGCCAGCATCTGGCCTCTATCGTTCCGTTGCCCAAATCCAAATTGCCCCACTCTCAGCTCATCACCGCAACGTTGCCCCAACTTTGCATTGAAATCCCCCATCACAACCGTGTAGTGGGTTTTATAGCTATGCATGGCTTTAGAGATCTCCTCATACATAGCCTCCACTTCGACATCGTCGTGTTTCGAGGTCGGAGCGTAGACCTGGATAACATTCAGCGAATATCGTTTCGATAATCTGAGTATCAGGTACGCTACCCTGCTCGAGACACTTCCGATGGTGATCACGTTGTTGACAAGGGATTTATGGACGATGAACCCGACACCACCGATGGACTGTTGGTCGCCCTCCCGGTGGTAAAGTAAGTTACCGGATTGCAGGGTTATCGAGTCCTCCCCCTCTCTTCGGACTTCAGATAACCCAATGATATCCCAATGTAACTTACTTATTGCCTCTTCCAACTCTACGAGCTTCGCGTCAAGCCTCAATGTGCGCGTGTTGTAGGTTGCCAGGTCGAGTCGTCGGTGTTGGTAGCCGGAACCTACCCGGGGATTCTTAGCACCCCCTGCCCCGCCGTTACCATAGCCGCTACCGTAGCTAGGAATAGCGGGGCCGCCGGGGACTGGGGGCCGATTTTTTAAGTGTGTATCCATTTAGGGGGGGGGTTTGCCATAATCGCCACGCTTGGCAGGCGGGTTGGCGATCGCAGTATGGCCTGTTGTAACCTGGAGACGCTGCTGCCCATCTCCTGATGGCAGTTTTCCCTTTGTCGCCTCTTACGACACCCACGGGAAGAGAGGGGGTAGTGCTATTCTATTTATGTGCCGGCACTACACGGCACTTTCTATTATTAATAATAATAAATTGCAATTTTATGTAAAGGTCTACAGCTAAAACGTTACAATACGGAAAAATCTAGAAAGACTAGACGATATATTTAAAGTTGGCCAAAATACCAGAGCTTACCTTAAAAAAACTGGGTTAGTCACCTTAGCTGTGTGTGATATTAATTTACGGTAGCTGTCACACTATTTATTGTAACATTCATTTACCCTTGCGAGTCTTGTACTTACCCATCTCTTAACGTCTCTCGTACGTAACGTAAATACTCTGTCAAATACCCTTACGTTAGCAGTGACAATCACTTACCTTAGCAGTGACATTAATCCTAGCAGTCCAGTGGCCCCCGTGGGAACCCCCTGGAGTCTTCACAAACGACGTGACGATGGAGTGAGGGGGATCCGATATCACCTGCTCCCCGAACAATACCCCATCGTGTCGCAACCAGCCGTAGGACGGGAGGTTGTCATTTTGGTCACACCAATGTCTGGAAATATGAGATATTTGTTAGATTTAATTTAAAAATTATCCTCAGGCCTTTGTCATGGATAGACAAGGTACTTGGCCACCAATCTCCTGACTGGCCATGGGGAAAGTTATACACCGCCAAAGACTGTTAGCACATTGTGTAGTTTATTTATTTTTAATTTTGTTACAAGTTTAAGATGCTTATTAAGATTTGGCCATTTGGAGATAATTATGCAAGGACATGCATCCCTATTCAGGTATTCCATATCAGGAATGTTAAACTAAATAACGTAGACGCATATTTGTGGCTATCTGTAATACGTTAAGAATTTACAAGAGTGTTAGGTCCCCCTTTTAAGCAGATCTAAGATTCTTTCATGATTACACTTTTACAAAAAGCTTACTTGGATTGGTTTGGCTATTTTGTCTGGTTATTTTCATTCTATTTTATTTTATGTGGGAAATATACAATATTCCAAACGTAAATGAAATGAAATGAAATGAAATGAAATATATTTGTTTGCTTAATACAGTGTTCAACATTGAGGTGGTTAAAAATATGTCTTACAAGTTCTACCGTATTTTGCCTTAAATATTGTAGGCATGCAAAATAATTGTGTCAATAAAAAATTGCGAATTTAATTTACATTAGGATGTCAAAAGGAAATTTGATTATTAAATGACTAAATTAAAATTACAATAATGGATAATGTCATATGTTGAAGAAAAAAAAACAATATTTTAAAGGTCATACATAAATTGTCAATAAAGTTATTAGTTACTTATAATCTAGATATTCTTTTATCGAATAGAAGTTCATTTCAATGAGCCAGCGCAACAAACAGTTTTTGAACTTATTTTTTGCTAACGGTATTTGTGCAAGGTCTGATGGCAGTCTATTATACAATTTAATTGCCATGAAATATACATTTTCTTTATATAATGTTAGCTTACAAGGCGGAATCTTCAATTTGTTTTTCCTGGAGTCTCGGACATTATTTTTAATGTCTTCAATTTTTGTGAAATATTCGGGATGGTTTTTTACCAGCAGACACATTTCGGCAATGTATATACAGGGAAGAGTGGCTATTTTATGTTTTTTGAAATAGGGCTCACAACTATCCCTACTACTTCTTAGACCACATAGTGCCCGAATGCATTTTTTTTGAGCTTTGAAAACTCTTTCCCAGTCTACGCTATTTCCCCACATTACAATACCGTATCTCAATAACGATGAGACATATCCGTAATAGGCCTTTAGAGCAACTTCAAAGGATACATTTTTTCTTAATCTTTGGAGTGCATAAACAAATTTATTAAGCTTTTTGCAAAGACCGTCAATGTGTTTTTTCCAATTGCAGTGTTCATCTATCGTTATTCCTAGAAATTGAGTACTATTTACAAAGTCAATTTTTTCATCATTGTGGAGAATATTCAGATTTAGTTTTTTTGCTTGATAAGTATGGAAATTGATAGCTTTAGTCTTATTTATATTAATATTCAAATTGTTTTTGTCCATCCAGTTAATTACGTCAGAAAGTGTATTGTTTATGTCAGTTTCAAGTTTTTCAGTATTTTTGTTTTCAAATAATAGTGTACAATCATCAGCAAACAGAAAACAGTCGTTATTAAGAACATTAGGCAAGTCATTAATATATAATATAAATAATAAAGGTCCTAAAATACTCCCTTGTGGTACGCCACATTCCATTTCACGATAGTTTGATCTAGCTATTACTTTTGTATTATTCTCGATTCTAGCGATTTCTGTACATTGCTGTCTTTTGTGTAGGTAGCTAGTTAGCCAGCTATGACATGCACCTCTGATGCCGTAGTCAAAAAGTTTTTTCAGTAAGACAGAATGATTTACACAGTCAAAAGCCTTCGACATGTCTAGAAAAACAGCTACTGTCAATGCTTTATTGTTAATGGCTTCAGTAACTTTTTTCATTAAAGCAAAACAAGCCAGAGATGTCGATTTGCCTTCTTGGAAGCCGAATTGAGTTTTATTTATGATGTTATGTTTATTTATGAATGCCACTAATCTTAAAATCATTGCTTTTTCAAAAACCTTTGAGAAGACTGATATAAGTGAAATAGGTCTATAGTTTTCTATAGCTTTCGTATCTCCTTTTTTGAACAAGGGTTTGATGATTGAGTATTTAAGCTTTTCCGGAAATATACCACTCTCTAGTGAGAGGTTAATTATATGGCACAGTGGTACAGAAATCTCTTTGGAACACATTTTTATTATTTCTGTACTTATAGCATCGTATCCTACAGAATTAGTATTTTTGAGACTCATTATGATACGTCGAATTTCGTCAGGAGTTGTTGGGTAAAGGAAAATACTATTGCTCAGATTAAACCTGTTGGTGTTTTGAACTTTGTCATCGTTTTTGTTGCATAATTCTATAAAATAATTGTTGAATGTCTCCGATATGTCATATATATTACTAATAATGTCATTTTTGTATTGGATTAAATTGATTTCATTTTTATTTATATTTTTGTTAAAGTTATTATTCACGATTTTCCATGAAGCTTTACATTTGTTTTTTTCTTTGTGTAATAATTTAGAATTACTAATTCTCTGTGCCGTGTTTATACATTTTTGTAGCAATTTTGTGTATTTTTTATATTTTGCTCTGTTTTTTGCTTTATAATTTTTATTCGAGTGTATATAGGAATAATAAAGTTTTCGTTTTTGTTCAGAGCTCTTTTTCAAACCTTTAGAGAGCCATGACAGTTTATTTGATTTATTGTCACGCCTTGTTCTAATAATTGGAAAACATTGGTCAAATAATAAAGTAAAAAAGTCATGAAACAAATTAAAAGCTAAATTGGTGTCAGTTTGTTGTAGAATATCACTAAATGTCAAAGATTTAATATATTTATAAAATAATAATTTATTTTCATCACTAAAGACACGTCGGAATTCAAACCATTTCTTATTAATATCATGATTATTAATACATAACGATAGAATTTGGCAGGTATTGTGGTCAGAGAGAGATAGCTGTTTAGTACATCCCTCGGCATTACTTATGTTACTCGCAATTAGGTCTAAACAAGCCTTTTTTCTAGTTGGTGTATTAATATGTAATTTTAAGTTAAAGTTCTGCAAAATACTATTTAGTTGTTGAGTATGTTTATTATTCTTAAGTATGTCTATATTCCAGTCTCCACTTATTATAATTTTTTTTGATTTTGTATTTAGTTTTTGTAATAGCTGTTCCAATCTATCAAAAAAAACAGAAATGTTGGACGAAGGAGTCCTATAAATGCAAATTATTACTACATTAACTTCACTCACAATGACTCCACAACATTCAAAAGTATAACACTCCGATAATGTTTCTGCTATGTGTAATTTAGAATAATTATAATTTCGTTTTAGTAAAATACATGAGCCACCTCTTTTTTCATGTTCACGTGACCAAGACGATGCTAATTTATAATTTTGTAATGTGAGATTTTGTTCATGGCCCTTTTTCATAAACGTTTCAGTCAAACAGATAACATCAATGTCTTTTTTTTCTTTGACTAAGCTGGTAAGAACTATTTCCATTTCATCCCTTTTTTTTAATATACTGCAGATGTTTTGGTGAAATAAATGGAAATTAAATGGTCTATTGGATTCGAAATAAATTATTACGTAGATATACAGATGAAAATATATGATGTCATTTGTTTATACAAAGGTAGTTCGAACGACGATTATAAAAACATAACATCTCATAAAAGTGTCCCATAACTTTTATTTGATGCTTTGAGTCACCAGCTACTCATAAAGGTAACTACAGTCGCGCTAAGTATAAATATGTCGTCGGGAGACCGATAAGAAGCGCTCAAGTGCTTTGTTTACATAAAAAATGGGCCATTAAAAAAGTTATTAGTGTTGCGAAAAGGTTAAACAAACATAGCTGGTTATGAAATTTTTTATGTAATGGACTTGCCTGATGCCTTTATGGGATGCAGCGGACAGGTCGTACCACATAAGACCAAACACAGGAGACCTCGGCTCCCTACTCTTCATGCCGAAGTACACACCAGATCGATACGAACCCCAGTAGCGGTCCGGTACGTCTAGGCCTGTTTCTTTGACTACCTGGATAAAAAATAAATCACGTTTATTTTTCTCAGACACAGAACAACAATAAAAGGTTTATTAAAAAACTAGACTTCCACCCGCGGCATCGCTCTTGTGGAATACATGACGTCATCCCGCGGTAATGAGATATTTTCAGGGATTAAAAGTGGCCTATGTCACTCTCCAGCTTCCTAACTATCCCCATACCAAAATCATATTGATATGTTACGCCATTTGGACATTAATTTTTAATGCATTGGAAATTGTGATGTTTTTACAAGCTTTACTTGCCATTTAGTTTGTTAGTTAGTGGGGGACAAATCTTGCAAGCTTAATTTGACCCACTTCCCAATGTCCGATGGAGCTGAAATTTTGTACACAGGTTGGGTTTAGATTGACTCATGACAAGCAAAAAAGCTTGTCATGAAAATGAAATTTTTACATAAAACTTATTTATAACACAAGCAGTATATCTGTTCTTTGTTCTGAAACTATGATGTTATTGAAAAATGGAAAATAAAGTATTTAGAAAAAATCAACCCGTCTCACAACTAGCTCCGATGGGAATCGAACTAACGACCTTTTGCTGTCAGATTAATCTGATCTATTTCAATCAATTAGAGTAGGAATTTGTAGGATAAATTAAGTATTATATCTGATCTAAGGCATGGTACTTACTGTAACAGTTAATTTAGTCTAAGCAAAATAAGGTTTGGGGTCACATTAATTGCACCTTTAAGAAATTTATTTTTAAATAATAGTATTGCCGTTTTTTGAGCACTCATCGTGATTTTGTAGTTATACTGGTGTGCGTTCGTGAGAAATACCTAAAGTTGTGTTTTGGCTGTTTATAATTATTAGACAAAAAAGGCACTTTAGGTGAATATTATAATTTAATTTATGGATACCATTTAGATTATGATATGCAAGTAATCCCTGACCTAAGAACAATATTCTGCACATTACGACGTTTTTTCTTTCACAATTAAATATCACTCGGAGTGCCATTATTGTTATAAAGTTAGAAACAATTTGATATAGAATGTTCGAAATAAATCAACCTTGACAAGGGATTTTTTATTCCTCAATGAAAGCATTCTGAAAGACTAACATCTAACATGAACAAAATCACCAGTTTTCCATTTTTTGTTCACACCCAAATTGTATTTTCTTACTTTATTGATTAATTAACCAACAAGTACGTAGTTATAAACACATCTTAGATCTTAGACACATCTTAGATAAGTACGTAGTTAATATCAGGGAATATTCTGATTTCTGGTTTTTCAAGTATACATTTATGTTATTCTAAATTATCACCCGAAGTGCTTTAATTGCAACCTACTCCATACAAAAACATTTATTTTGACTGGACTAATTTATTTAGATTAAAATATCACAATTTCTACAACAAGAAGTATTAACTAACAACTCCTTCCTCATCCTCTAAATGCTGCGGATCATGACCCCTGTCACTCGGTCGCATTCCAGGCAGTTGATTGCCAGGAGTAGCGGTCTTCCGCCAGTGCCTTGTGTACCAACATTTTCAGCATCGTACGTAACACACAAGTGTAACTACTCCATACACTTGTCTAAATAAACGCACACTAAATATATATACTGATGTACTGCCTATAAATTGAAAGAAAGGATTATGCATACCAACCTTTTCATTGTCGAATGGGGTGTTCACTCTCGTCTCCAAATAGCCCAAAGTGCCAACATACACCGCTATTAGGAAGCACATGAACCCTACCAGCGTTTTCCATATCGAAAGAAACTTAAAAGTCCTACTAGCGAACGAAGAATCGCTGTTGTTCGGGCTTCTACTCAACTCAATTTTATCCCCATGTTTTATCGTTACATGCCCAACTTTTCTGTTCCGTACCATGTTGTAATAATTCTAAAACATTTACGATGGATTTAGAACTATTAATTGACCCGTTACTATTGTTTTTTTCTCATAAATTCGTAATTTTTAATATCGGCTT
This sequence comes from Crambus lathoniellus, assembly GCA_949710035.1. Lineage (NCBI taxonomy): Eukaryota > Metazoa > Arthropoda > Insecta > Lepidoptera > Crambidae > Crambus > Crambus lathoniellus. The sequence goes on from CATIXG010000003.1 coordinate 54,745, forward strand.
TTTTGCAAATAGACATCAATACGAATATACGAATACGTGTACGATTTGACATTAAGTTTGACAGGTATTTATTGACGTTTTCGTTCATAATTCAATCAAATCGAGTCGAGCCATCTAAAGATTAATAATTTTATTTGCGTACTAAAAATAAGTTTTATTATTTTATTCATAATAATAAACTCTAAAATGTTACGTAACTATTAAACCAAACTTAAATATATTTTCTTTCAAACTTAAGTATTTTCTTTTTTCTGAAATATAATTTCCGAACGTCTTTCATAGACTAAAAAAAATATTTGTTGTTTATTATATTCGACAAATGGCGTTTTTCGTCATAGCTTAGTGCCTTAGTCCTTAGCACTTAGCACTATTATTTATTCTGTGGCTTAGTGTGGTATTCCATTTATCAAAGATCTTTGTCCAATATGCATTTGATCCAAGAAATTGGATGCATATTGGACGACTTTGACGTCCAATATGGACGTCGAATGTATGAATTCGACTTCCAATTTCTTTGACGACCAATTTCTTGAACAAAGATCTTTGATAAATGGAATACCACCCTTAGGATGGTATGATTCCACTTATCAAAGACCTTTGTCCAATATATTTCATCGAAGAAATTTAACGTCGAATGGTTGAATGTATGAAATTGGATGACAAAGTCGTCTTATTTCTTTGATCAATATTTGTAATCTTTGATAAGTGGAATACCACATACCACCCAAAGCAAAAAGCTTAGGCTAAATACTGAGGTAACTGGGGCCCTATCGCCCTATGCTAAATGCGCTTATATTACACTTACATTGTTCTTATTTGACAATTTGGTATCGCGCTATTTTCTTAACGACAACAATACCATTACCATTCATTTACCATTCCTTTTTTCGAATCGCGCTAGGTTTTTAAACGTAAAATGATTACATTGCAGCCGATAACTGACCGTTCGCTTATGTCAAAATAAACAGCTAGTCGGAGGCAGTTTTTTCAACATTATTCAGAAATTATTATCGGCGTTTTACCTAAAAATAAAACGCTTATTAAGCGATAACCTTATTTGAAGCCTAAACAAAATATATTTGAGAGTAGCGAACTTGAGTTCCGGTAGCAAGTCGGTTTTAGCTAGTCTGTGGGCTCTAATCCTGTGACGTCACGTCCGGTCCACCTGGGAAAAAACCGCAGAGCTCGAGCTGCTAGCGGTATCCGCCATTGGTCTTCAAATATAATAAAAGTAATTGTGGGATGCCTACCAGAGCTCTGGAAGAGCTTGGTAGCATCTTCTAAAACACCAGGCAGAATTAGAAGTGTTAGGCTTCAAATAAGGTTATCGCTTAATAAGCGTTTTATTTTTAGGTAAAACGCCGATATTAAGCTTTGAACCGTTATTTGAAGCCTAAACAAAATATATTTGAGATCTGTTTGTTATCGCCTGGTGGGCCGGACGAGGACGCCAATGTGATTTAATTTAATAGCTATAAATTATTTGAATATAGCACATAGAAAAGGATTAAATAAGATAGAAAAAGTTTAGAAATTACAAACTTTATTAAATTATTTCTTGTTATACCTAATAACTTGTAATTAAATGAGTTTACATTTTGTGTCATAATCATAGACAAAAATTAATGTGGAATGAACATAGCTAGGTAACTTAGGTAAGAGATTACCACAACAACAATAAACTAATAAACATTCAGTAGGTAATAGTCAGTGTAAACATTATTAATCAATTACAAGAAAAATAATTAACTGAACAGTTAATTACCAAAATAAGGAGTAAATTCAAAAACAAAGAAAACTAAATATCCAAATAAACTTTTAACTTATTTATAAATGAACTACTCATTTACAGGTGTAAATAAATTTGTGATAGTGTTTCTGTTGTGACTGGAATTACTTATTTCTCTACAGTAAAAGTTTAAAAATGTATTTTTCGAACGCCAGTTACCCCGAGCTAAAATCTCATCTAAGGGACAGTTCTGAATCCAGTTTTTGGATGCTACTGCAGAACGAATACTTCCAGCACTAGCCTTAATACCTGCTTGTAAAAGAACTTTCTTTACCCATCCAGCAATCACTGTCCTGGACGCAGCCTTAGGGGCTCCACAAGTTGTCAAGAATAAGTTATCAACACCGCATGCGGCACGTCTCGATTGAGATAAAGTTAGAACACGGTTTATCCAAAATAAAGGATCTTACGCTCTATTTTCTGTGTTTTCTTTTAAACGCCACCCCGACTGACGGTTTGTAACAGTATCGGTTTTAGAACCATATTTTGGCCAAAATATGACATAATTAGTGTGAACAATGTAATTCGAATCTCCAATACTGAGAAGCGTCAGATCGTGCACTCGACGACCTGAGCATAATAAAAGTAATATAGCAGCACGAGCAGAACATTGAAATAAATTTTCGGAATCAGGGCTATTAATACTAAGCCAGCTAACTAAACTTTCGGTATCCCAAATAGGGGGTTTACTATTATTGGTTTTAGATACAATATTAGAGTTTCTAATATTTATTCTAATTTAGTTTTCTCTTTAGTACTTGGCGAACCAGAAGATGAGAACTTAGTGGATTTTGTAAATTAGGGTCACAGAGCGTTGACACTGCTGACTTGTAAAGTAAAATAGTGTTAAATGCCAACCCATCTATTTGATGCAAATCAATTAAGAAACGAGCAAGATCAGCTCCCTCAGGTTTCACAATATTAACGGAATTTGAAAGGGCCCAATCTCTCCATTTTTTCCAGGCATGTTTGTAAGTTTGGGACGAAGAATCCCGCCAACACTTTTGCAAAAACTGCTTTTGGCTAGGAGACCAGCCTGTCAAACTTCCCGTCCACCCCCACATTTCCAAACTTCTAGGGTCATAACCGAAAGATGCGGCGGCGGCTGACCCGTGGTCGCGTCTATCAGAACTTGGTCCAGGTTGCGAATCGTGAATGGTGGTGCTATGGCTCGATTCTTGAGATCGGCCCTCCAGAACACTTTGACCCAACGTGGAGCAACTATTAGATATACCCCGGTGGCTGTGTTGAGGTGTTGTAACACACGAGGCATTAGAAACGGTGGTGGGAAGACCCATGCCAGGGGATAATTCCATATTTGGCTGAACGAGTCGTGGAAGCAGGCCCTTTGATCCGTCAAATCCAGAGAGCAATATTTTGGAACTACGTGGGCTACTGCGGAGGCAAACAGATAGATCTGTCAGATAGATCAAATTCGGCAAACCAATAATAGATTATTGGTTTGCCGAATTTGACAAAAATTTGATGTGTTATTTTTGGTAATAAATGCCATTCTGGAGGACTGACAAGGCGGGATAAGCGATCCGCTTCCACATTGAAGCGACCTGGTAGGTAATGGACCTGTATGTGAATTTGGTAGGTGTCCAGCATACTGAATATCTGGTAAGTTAGATTCATAAGTTGTATTGACCGTGTTCCCCCTTCGTTCCTCAAATATGCAACTACCGATTTGTTGTCGCTCTGTATTAATAACGTCGTACCGGCCAGGTGCGGAGCGTGATCTTTTAGGACGTACCAAATAGCTAACATCTCTCGATGGTTGGAGTGCAATTTCGCTTCCTCTATTGACCACTGGCCTCCTAATCTGACATTGTTCAGCTGAGCGCCCCAGGCCATCCCTGATGCATCGGTAACTAGATAATTGGACACAGGCTGGTAATGTATCGGTGAGGACATTTCCAGGTTCATGGTCCACCATTGCAATTCCGCCATGGCTGGGCTCGGAATTGGATACTGGATATGAGGATTCTTGGTTAGCAGCTCTTGGCAATGCTGGAGGAGAGCTCTGTGATGACATGCAATGCAGACGTCCCCTGGGTATTGGGAAACTGGCAAAATTTGCCTGACCTACTATACTTTGAATCTCCTTGAGAGAGGCTACTTTCCTTTCCAGGAGTTGTAATAACTTCAACCGCATATCTCGACACTTTTGAAGAGGAAGGTATTTTTGGTTTATGTGAGGATTCCAGACAATTCCTAAGTATTGGATAGTTGTTTGAGGTACTAGCACTGATTTCGAGTAATTTATTTGCCAACCTAGGCTTTCTAGTAATCGAGTTACTTCTTGTACTTCGTGAGACAGGAGGCGAGGGTCCTGATTGACACATAGATAATCGTCTAAATAGACTGCTATACGAATCCCCTTTTCGCGAAGTATCTGGGCGACCCAATTTGTCAAAGATGCGAAAATTTTTGGTGCACACGCTAGACCAAAAGGGAGACACGTCATTTGATACAACTGATGGTCGTAAATTAGACGTAAGAAACGTCTGTGACTTTTCGAGACCGCTAGGTGGAAGTAGGCATTTGACAAGTCTATTTTTACCAACCAGTCGTTGGGTTGAAGAAAATCCGAAATTTTGTGCATATTTATGAGCCTGAACTTCTGTACATCGACATAATGGTTTAGGTTTTTTAAATTGAAAATCGGACGCTTGGATCCGTCGTTTTTGGGTATAAGAAACATTGGTGATATGAAGCTCGGGCTTAGAACTGCAGGCTCCAAGACATTCATTTCTAACAACTGGCTTATGATTCTGTCCATTTCCGGCGATTTCGGAGTCTGGAGATGGTGATTCTGTGGCTTTGGTACTATCAGTGGGGGTTTGATTAGAAAAGGAATTCGAAAATTTTGAATGAGTCTTATTAATGTGCTTGGAGCTTGAAGTTCCTCCCAATGAGTTACAAAATGTGTCAATCGCCCTGCTCGGAAATCCGTCGAGTCAGAATTTTCGTTTTGTTTGACCACGCGAGGTAGGCTGACTGGGATATCGAGCCTGTCCACGAAAACTATTGTGGTACGAGTCATGACCCTGAAAGTTGCGGTTCGGCCTCTGGCGAGAGGGCCTTTGGTTCGGAATTGCTTTCTGATTTAAAAGAACATGAGGATGAACAGCGTTATGGTTATTAAAATAACCCTGCGAGGGCTGTTTATTCATAAAATCGGTATTCGAATAGTTTTGCATAAAAGTCGGCATTCTTGGATAATTGACAGCTAAACTAGGCATGGCCTGAGCTTGCTGATATTGCTGTGCTTGCGCAGCAGCTTTGTTTTGAGTTGGCGCACGAAGCGGCCAAAAAACTTTCGAAATACCCCCAGCTTTTTCAATAGTACTCGAAAACAGTTCTTTTTGAAATAAATACTCACATGTGGGTGGAATTTTTCGTAAACTAGCTTTCAAAAAATTATCTTTAACGGATCTAAGCATATTGTCCCGTCGCTGTTGTATTATCTCAGCCCTGTGGCCGCAAGCTAGTTGTAAAACATCACTACTTATTTTCTGAAAGCTACCTTTTACGAAGATTTCGTTAATTTTATCTTTCAACGAGGAAGATGTTACAGTGCCAGATGTACCCACCCATTCAATTAGCGATTTGAAACCTTGCTGAGCTGCTTCATTTTGCTTAATTAAGGCCTGAGTCATTGACGCAAAACCGCGCTCTATAAGGGCAATGGAGGTATTCTTATCATAAGGCTTAATCTCGTCATTCGTTTCCAAATATGTGAAACCCGGTTTGGAACAGTAAAGTTTTTGCACTTCTGCATAACGAACACTATCCCACTCTTCGGTGTTGAAGTGCTGCATGCGATTTATAAAATCTAAATGATTAGAATTACTTTTTGGAATGGAAGGTTCTTTTAAAACAGTATTCAAAGGCAAATCGAACGCACAGGTAGGCTGTGGCATGTCAGTTTCCTGTTCGTTATCAGAGTAAAGCCCCCCACTAACATTAGCACTAACTTCCGAAACATCAGACACATTATCACAGTTTAAATGCGGCACAGGTACATAAGCACTAGAATGAGCAGGTTGAAATGAAACGCTGCTAGTCAAAAATTGTTGTATACCACTTACTTGCTCAGCTAAATAACGAATAGCCTTTTCGGATTCGTTATCCTTACGCCGCCGCTTACTTTTCTTTTTCGCGCCATCCAATTTTCGTTTAACGCCTTGTCGCGATGACATTTTCTCGGCTACAGTAGCGGGTGGCGGCGTATTTTGCGAGCGTCGCTTCTCAGGAGTCCCCACTGATGAGGAACCCGAAGACGAGTCAGATGATTCACTGCTGTTATTAGTATGTTCCATATCTGAAAACAACTCACAGTTAATATTTTTCAAAATTACAGTTACGAACGGTAACACCGTTATAATTTCCAACTGTAAAATAAATTTCCAGTATTAAAATAAATCAATTTAAAGTAAAAAAGTGTAAAGTTAAATATTGAATTCAAAAACTCACTTTGAATTACAACCGATCGCTACGGCAAACAAGACGCCAATGGCGGATACCGCTAGCAGCTCGAGCTCTGCGGTTTTTTCCCAGGTGGACCGGACGTGACGTCACAGGATTAGAGCCCACAGACTAGCTAAAACCGACTTGCTACCGGAACTCAAGTTCGCTACTCTCAAATATATTTTGTTTAGGCTTCAAATAACGGTTCAAAGCTTAATAGCGGATTTTAGTAAGATTCTGTGTGTTTCAAGTTGTTAAAACGTATTTATTCTCTTGCTCAGTGGTTGTTAATTCCGGAAACAATAATACCGTGTCAAAAATACACAAAAAAGTGATAATCAGATGAAGTAAGGTGACGGGTGCTACTTGACTCTAAACGGCTCAAGAAAGACACTCGACACTGCCTTCTAACATCCCCCAAGAGCGGAGAGGAGGTCCCGAAAAGATCATCATCATCATCATCAGCCATTTAATGTCCCCACTGCTGGGGCACTGGCCTTCCTCATGGATGGATAAGGAGAATGGGCCATGACCCACCACGCGGGCCCAGTGTGGATTGGTGGGTATTAACGACTGCAAGTGCAGCCGGGACCAACGGCTTAACGTGCCTTCCGAAGCACGGAGGAGCTCGAGATGAAAAATTTTTTGGTCACCCATCCCGTGACCGACCATTGCGAAAGTTGCTTAACCTCAACGATCGCAGGCCAAGCGCGCTAAAACTTGAAAAGTACTACGAAATAATTCAAAGTAAACGCCAGTAAAATTTATTGTAAAAGTTGTAATTTCAAAACGAGCCTGCACCTCAACAGAAAAACTCCAATTCCACACACGCACAACGCACCACAAAAATCAACCGCCAAAAATCCCTTGTATTTGACAGTTGGATGACACTGACATTGACAACTTGACACTCTATTTTTCAAAAGATTCATTCATAAAAGTAACATCACTGGTATCATTCATTCACCGATCCAAACCATTGAGTTATAATGTACCAAACGATCGCAATGCCATCGCAATCCGTCTTCCATCCGTTTGTGAACGTTAGGGCGATACCTTTTTATGACACGATCGTAAACTGATTGAAATGGAGTTGTAATGAAATCGCTCTTATTGCAAAATAGGGCGATAGGGGCCCTGGAGAGTGCAGTACTAACACTTTTTTGTGGCACTGTGGCTGTCTTCCGTTCTAAACGTAGTGATTACATGCTCTTTGTTCCGTTCCGTCACACCTACACTTTGAAAAAATACGTATGGTCTTAAGGGTCTTAAGAGATAACTGACAGCCACTAGCACTATTACGTGTACGTCCTAAATGTCAAACTTGCTGGGCACATTTTTTTTTTATTCAGGGTGAAAACTCCAGTTGCATCAGTATTTAGTCTAAGCTCTTTGACCCAAGTACTGTTCACCAAAGATGTACTAATAAATCTTTGCTGTTCACAGCATGTTCACAGTGGTTCACAGAGTACAAGACGGATATTTACGGTCATGTCATACTCAACACTCAACTAAAGCTAGAAACACATTTCGCTGGCGCAGCGCAGCGCAGCGCAGCGTCGACTCGGGTGTGCACACTTTACTAGCGTGGCGCAGCGTTTCCTGACGAAATTTTTGATCAGTGTCAATGTCAATCGAGTCGTTGCCGATCTAACATCTGCATTATGTTTTCTTCTAATTTTGAAAACAATTTCTGTTCTTACTTGAACATATTAAATCCAAAAAAAAATATGTTGATGATTACGATGATAAGATGATGATGAATGATTACGAGATGCAATTTATATCTATACTAATACTATAAATACACTTTGTTTGTTTGTAATAGATAAACTCAAAAAATACTGAACCGATTTTAGAAATATTTAGTGTAATTTATTTTCAAATCAGAATTATACATTCTTTTATAAAATTAATAAGTGTATTAAAAACACTTTAATACTGTTTTAACAGTATAATTAACAACCCTACATGATAATGTATAGGTGACTCTTCTAAACAAAAAAAATATTATTTAAATTTTTAGTTTTTTGCATTCACAATGCAATTTTTATTACTGAAAAATTACGCAGCGCAGCGTCGACCCGGGTGTGCACACTTTACTAGCGTGGCGCAGCGTTTCCTGACGAAATTTTTGATCAGTGTCAATCGAGTCGTTTTTAAATTGGCCCATTATTGACGGAGAAATCGGAGAACATAAGTAGTAAAAAGCAAAATGCAGAGCTCCGCTGCGCAGTCCGCTACGGAGCCATCTGACGATACAATGCTAGAAAGTGGTGGGGGGCCTGGCGCAATCGGAGCCGGGCGGAAACGCTGCGCTGCGCTGCGCTGCGCCAGGGAAATGTGTTTCTAGCCATACTAAATGTATGAAACCGATCGCGCTGCGCTGCGCTGCGCCAGCGAAATGTGTTTCTAGCTTCAATGGCCTAGTTTGTTCAAAGTTTGTTATATTTGGTTTGTTACATACCTACTTTACTTTACTTTATGTAAAAAATATTTTATTTACTTAAGTACTTATTAGTGATTTCCTAATAGATAGATAGATAGATAGATAAACGTTTATTGTTGCCACACACATAAACACAAGCTTTACACACAAAAAAAAAGAAAGAAAGAAAAGAAATAATTACAATAGTTGCAGAAATATTGTTGAGATGAGCCTGTGTGCAGCAGCAAATGAGTCCTGGCTCGGCAAAAATATTCACCAAAGGTGAAATGCCGATTTTCAGCCATCACCCTAAGCGATGTGCGCGTTTACTGCTGGATAGCCAAATAGTCATAGTCATAGTTGCTTAAAACAATAATTTGAGTAGAGGGAACGGTTAATATAATTAAGAGGACAGTGTGTAACTTAAGTTAGAAAAGGAGGGAACATAATAAAATAAAACTACTGAATAAACGTATTATGGTAAATAAACATGCACGGCTGTTATAAAAGAAGATGCAAAATACAAAACTACAGGGGTTAGAAAAAACGCTTTTGGAGCTGTAACAGAAATGAGCGAAATTTAAATTTAAATGTTACTATGGATCGAAGAGCTCTAAGCGGAGGTGGCAGTTCATTCCAGCATTTAGTAGCTTGAAAACGAAAGCTTCCCCTGAATGCTGTAGTCCGGTGGTGATAGTTGATTAGGGGAGTACGTGTGGACCTAATACCACCATACCTGTCATGCATGAGCAGTGGAAAATCTAAGTTTTTTGAAAAGGTACTCAGGTTGACGGTTCTTAATAATTTTGAATACCTACGAGACAAGCAAAATGCAGTTTCCTACGCAATTCTACTCTTAGCATCCCACCCAGCCGAGTTTAAAAAGGGAGTGACATGAGCCCTAGGAGGAACATTAAAGCAGAATCTATTGCAGGCATTTTGTACGCCTATTTCCTGCGGCTTTACGCGCGTGTTAAGCTAGAAACACATTTCGCTGGCGCAGCGCAGCGCAGCGCGATCGGTTTCATACATTTAGTATTAGCCCGAGAGCCAAACTAATGCGCTCTATGGAGACTCAACAATAATTCTATATCAGTAATTTCTTAACATTGTAAATTAGATTATCTAGTTTAATTAATAATTCATTAGTAATCCACCAATATTTATGTCAGCGACATTAAATAAAAACAAATACAAAGCTTTAAAAAATCTATAAAAAATAAGCAAAAATGGTATAAGTGTAATTCACTTTACACTTGAATACATTTATTATTATCTTTCGTAAAAGTATATAATCCCCCTATATTTGTAAATGAAAAACAAAAAAACTTTTAAAAAAACTCTACGTAAACTCTAATTGGCATTACACCTATGTTAAAAATGCTATCAGAAACAACCGACTTCTTCCTAAAGTATTAGTTTCCCGTTTTATATCTTTATGCGCAGCGCAGCGCAGCGTTTCCGCCCGGCTCCGATTGCGCCAGGCCCCCCACCACTTTCTAGCATTGTATCGTCAGATGGCTCGGTAGTGGACTGCGCAGCGGAGCTCTGCATTTTGCTTTTTACTACTTATGTTCTCCGATTTCTCCGTCAATAATGGGCCAATTTAAAAAATATTTTTTTTGTTTAGAAGAGTCACCAATTCATTATCATGTAGGGTTGTTAATTATACTGTTAAAACAGTATTAAAGTGTTTTTAGTACACTATACTTTTTTTATTTTATAACAAAAATAATGTATAAGTAATTCTGATTTGAAAATAAATTACACTAAATATTTCTAAAATCGGTTCAGTATTTTTTGAGTTTATCTATTACAAACAAACAAAGTGTATTTATAGTATTAGTATAGATATAAATTGCATCTCGTCTTCATTCATCATCATATTATCATCGTAATCATCAACATATTTTTTTTTTTGGATTTAATATGTTCAAGTAAGAACAGAAATTGTTTTCAAAATTAGAAGAAAACATAATGCAGATGTTAGCTCGGCAACGACTCGATTGACACTGATCAAAAATTTCGTCAGGAAACACTGCGCCACGCTAGTAAAGTGTGCACACCCGGGTCGACGCTGCGCTGCGCGGCGCTGCGCTGCGCCAGCGAAATGTGTTTCTAGCTTTACTTTTTGCCGTGGGTATATCGGCTTAATTTATAGCCTATGATAGGCACTCCGGAATAATAGGTATATATAAGTAGCTTTCTACTGGTGAACGAATTTTCAAAATCAGTCCAGTAGTTTTAGAGTTTATCCATTACCTACATTACAAACAAAACAAACACACAAAAATCAAATCATTTATTTTTATACTTAATATTAGAATATACTTAGTTTGAACATAGGTTCGAACATAGGGTATGATAAGTATTTACCTACCATTCTTGCATGCAAGAAGAAATCTACTATGGCGCAGGCAGATGAAGCGAGCGTGCAGCTGCCCCTATGCCAGAGACTCAAGATTACCCAAAATTCGTAGTTTTCTCGTACACTTCGTCTTCCATATATTATAGTATAAACCTTTTATCCATTCCGCCATGGCTGGGCTCGGAATTGGATACTGGATATGAGGATTCTTGGTTAGCAGCTCTTGGCAATGCTGGAGGAGAGCTCTGTGATGACATGCAATGCAGACGTCCCCTGGGTATTGGGAAACTGGCAAAATTTGCCTGACCTACTATACTTTGAATCTCCTTGAGAGAGGCTACTTTCCTTTCCAGGAGTTGTAATAACTTCAACCGCATATCTCGACACTTTTGAAGAGGAAGGTATTTTTGGTTTATGTGAGGATTCCAGACAATTCCTAAGTATTGGATAGTTGTTTGAGGTACTAGCACTGATTTCGAGTAATTTATTTGCCAACCTAGGCTTTCTAGTAATCGAGTTACTTCTTGTACTTCGTGAGACAGGAGGCGAGGGTCCTGATTGACACATAGATAATCGTCTAAATAGACTGCTATACGAATCCCCTTTTCGCGAAGTATCTGGGCGACCCAATTTGTCAAAGATGCGAAAATTTTTGGTGCACACGCTAGACCAAAAGGGAGACACGTCATTTGATACAACTGATGGTCGTAAATTAGACGTAAGAAACGTCTGTGACTTTTCGAGACCGCTAGGTGGAAGTAGGCATTTGACAAGTCTATTTTTACCAACCAGTCGTTGGGTTGAAGAAAATCCGAAATTTTGTGCATATTTATGAGCCTGAACTTCTGTACATCGACATAATGGTTTAGGTTTTTTAAATTGAAAATCGGACGCTTGGATCCGTCGTTTTTGGGTATAAGAAACATTGGTGATATGAAGCTCGGGCTTAGAACTGCAGGCTCCAAGACATTCATTTCTAACAACTGGCTTATGATTCTGTCCATTTCCGGCGATTTCGGAGTCTGGAGATGGTGATTCTGTGGCTTTGGTACTATCAGTGGGGGTTTGATTAGAAAAGGAATTCGAAAATTTTGAATGAGTCTTATTAATGTGCTTGGAGCTTGAAGTTCCTCCCAATGAGTTACAAAATGTGTCAATCGCCCTGCTCGGAAATCCGTCGAGTCAGAATTTTCGTTTTGTTTGACCACGCGAGGTAGGCTGACTGGGATATCGAGCCTGTCCACGAAAACTATTGTGGTACGAGTCATGACCCTGAAAGTTGCGGTTCGGCCTCTGGCGAGAGGGCCTTTGGTTCGGAATTGCTTTCTGATTTAAAAGAACATGAGGATGAACAGCGTTATGGTTATTAAAATAACCCTGCGAGGGCTGTTTATTCATAAAATCGGTATTCGAATAGTTTTGCATAAAAGTCGGCATTCTTGGATAATTGACAGCTAAACTAGGCATGGCCTGAGCTTGCTGATATTGCTGTGCTTGCGCAGCAGCTTTGTTTTGAGTTGGCGCACGAAGCGGCCAAAAAACTTTCGAAATACCCCCAGCTTTTTCAATAGTACTCGAAAACAGTTCTTTTTGAAATAAATACTCACATGTGGGTGGAATTTTTCGTAAACTAGCTTTCAAAAAATTATCTTTAACGGATCTAAGCATATTGTCCCGTCGCTGTTGTATTATCTCAGCCCTGTGGCCGCAAGCTAGTTGTAAAACATCACTACTTATTTTCTGAAAGCTACCTTTTACGAAGATTTCGTTAATTTTATCTTTCAACGAGGAAGATGTTACAGTGCCAGATGTACCCACCCATTCAATTAGCGATTTGAAACCTTGCTGAGCTGCTTCATTTTGCTTAATTAAGGCCTGAGTCATTGACGCAAAACCGCGCTCTATAAGGGCAATGGAGGTATTCTTATCATAAGGCTTAATCTCGTCATTCGTTTCCAAATATGTGAAACCCGGTTTGGAACAGTAAAGTTTTTGCACTTCTGCATAACGAACACTATCCCACTCTTCGGTGTTGAAGTGCTGCATGCGATTTATAAAATCTAAATGATTAGAATTACTTTTTGGAATGGAAGGTTCTTTTAAAACAGTATTCAAAGGCAAATCGAACGCACAGGTTGGCTGTGGCATGTCAGTTTCCTGTTCGTTATCAGAGTAAAGCCCCCCACTAACATTAGCACTAACTTCCGAAACATCAGACACATTATCACAGTTTAAATGCGGCACAGGTACATAAGCACTAGAATGAGCAGGTTGAAATGAAACGCTGCTAGTCAAAAATTGTTGTATACCACTTACTTGCTCAGCTAAATAACGAATAGCCTTTTCGGATTCGTTATCCTTACGCCGCCGCTTACTTTTCTTTTTCGCGCCATCCAATTTTCGTTTAACGCCTTGTCGCGATGACATTTTCTCGGCTACAGTAGCGGGTGGCGGCGTATTTTGCGAGCGTCGCTTCTCAGGAGTCCCCACTGATGAGGAACCCGAAGACGAGTCAGATGATTCACTGCTGTTATTAGTATGTTCCATATCTGAAAACAACTCACAGTTAATATTTTTCAAAATTACAGTTACGAACGGTAACACCGTTATAATTTCCAACTGTAAAATAAATTTCCAGTATTAAAATAAATCAATTTAAAGTAAAAAAGTGTAAAGTTAAATATTGAATTCAAAAACTCACTTTGAATTACAACCGATCGCTACGGCAAACAAGACGCCAATGGCGGATACCGCTAGCAGCTCGAGCTCTGCGGTTTTTTCCCAGGTGGACCGGACGTGACGTCACAGGATTAGAGCCCACAGACTAGCTAAAACCGACTTGCTACCGGAACTCAAGTTCGCTACTCTCAAATATATTTTGTTTAGGCTTCAAATAACGGTTCAAAGCTTAATAGCGGATTTTAGTAAGATTCTGTGTGTTTCAAGTTGTTAAAACGTATTTATTCTCTTGCTCAGTGGTTGTTAATTCCGGAAACAATAATACCGTGTCAAAAATACACAAAAAAGTGATAATCAGATGAAGTAAGGTGACGGGTGCTACTTGACTCTAAACGGCTCAAGAAAGACACTCGACACTGCCTTCTAACATCCCCCAAGAGCGGAGAGGAGGTCCCGAAAAGATCATCATCATCATCATCAGCCATTTAATGTCCCCACTGCTGGGGCACTGGCCTTCCTCATGGATGGATAAGGAGAATGGGCCATGACCCACCACGCGGGCCCAGTGTGGATTGGTGGGTATTAACGACTGCAAGTGCAGCCGGGACCAACGGCTTAACGTGCCTTCCGAAGCACGGAGGAGCTCGAGATGAAAAATTTTTTGGTCACCCATCCCGTGACCGACCATTGCGAAAGTTGCTTAACCTCAACGATCGCAGGCCAAGCGCGCTAAAACTTGAAAAGTACTACCTACGAAATAATTCAAAGTAAACGCCAGTAAAATTTATTGTAAAAGTTGTAATTTCAAAACGAGCCTGCACCTCAACAGAAAAACTCCAATTCCACACACGCACAACGCACCACAAAAATCAACCGCCAAAAATCCCTTGTATTTGACAGTTGGATGACACTGACATTGACAACTTGACACTCTATTTTTCAAAAGATTCATTCATAAAAGTAACATCACTGGTATCATTCATTCACCGATCCAAACCATTGAGTTATAATGTACCAAACGATCGCAATGCCATCGCAATCCGTCTTCCATCCGTTTGTGAACGTTAGGGCGATACCTTTTTATGACACGATCGTAAACTGATTGAAATGGAGTTGTAATGAAATCGCTCTTATTGCAAAATAGGGCGATAGGGGCCCTGGAGAGTGCAGTACTAACACTTTTTTGTGGCACTGTGGCTGTCTTCCGTTCTAAACGTAGTGATTACATGCTCTTTGTTCCGTTCCGTCACACCTACACTTTGAAAAAATACGTATGGTCTTAAGGGTCTTAAGAGATAACTGACAGCCACTAGCACTATTACGTGTACGTCCTAAATGTCAAACTTGCTGGGCACATTTTTTTTTTATTCAGGGTGAAAACTCCAGTTGCATCAGTATTTAGTCTAAGCTCTTTGACCCAAGTACTGTTCACCAAAGATGTACTAATAAATCTTTGCTGTTCACAGCATGTTCACAGTGGTTCACAGAGTACAAGACGGATATTTACGGTCATGTCATACTCAACACTCAACTAAAGCTAGAAACACATTTCGCTGGCGCAGCGCAGCGCAGCGCAGCGTCGACTCGGGTGTGCACACTTTACTAGCGTGGCGCAGCGTTTCCTGACGAAATTTTTGATCAGTGTCAATGTCAATCGAGTCGTTGCCGATCTAACATCTGCATTATGTTTTCTTCTAATTTTGAAAACAATTTCTGTTCTTACTTGAACATATTAAATCCAAAAAAAAATATGTTGATGATTACGATGATAAGATGATGATGAATGATTACGAGATGCAATTTATATCTATACTAATACTATAAATACACTTTGTTTGTTTGTAATAGATAAACTCAAAAAATACTGAACCGATTTTAGAAATATTTAGTGTAATTTATTTTCAAATCAGAATTATACATTCTTTTATAAAATTAATAAGTGTATTAAAAACACTTTAATACTGTTTTAACAGTATAATTAACAACCCTACATGATAATGTATAGGTGACTCTTCTAAACAAAAAAAATATTATTTAAATTTTTAGTTTTTTGCATTCACAATGCAATTTTTATTACTGAAAAATTACGCAGCGCAGCGTCGACCCGGGTGTGCACACTTTACTAGCGTGGCGCAGCGTTTCCTGACGAAATTTTTGATCAGTGTCAATCGAGTCGTTTTTAAATTGGCCCATTATTGACGGAGAAATCGGAGAACATAAGTAGTAAAAAGCAAAATGCAGAGCTCCGCTGCGCAGTCCGCTACGGAGCCATCTGACGATACAATGCTAGAAAGTGGTGGGGGGCCTGGCGCAATCGGAGCCGGGCGGAAACGCTGCGCTGCGCTGCGCTGCGCCAGGGAAATGTGTTTCTAGCCATACTAAATGTATGAAACCGATCGCGCTGCGCTGCGCTGCGCCAGCGAAATGTGTTTCTAGCTTCAATGGCCTAGTTTGTTCAAAGTTTGTTATATTTGGTTTGTTACATACCTACTTTACTTTACTTTATGTAAAAAATATTTTATTTACTTAAGTACTTATTAGTGATTTCCTAATAGATAGATAGATAGATAGATAAACGTTTATTGTTGCCACACACATAAACACAAGCTTTACACACAAAAAAAAAGAAAGAAAGAAAAGAAATAATTACAATAGTTGCAGAAATATTGTTGAGATGAGCCTGTGTGCAGCAGCAAATGAGTCCTGGCTCGGCAAAAATATTCACCAAAGGTGAAATGCCGATTTTCAGCCATCACCCTAAGCGATGTGCGCGTTTACTGCTGGATAGCCAAATAGTCATAGTCATAGTTGCTTAAAACAATAATTTGAGTAGAGGGAACGGTTAATATAATTAAGAGGACAGTGTGTAACTTAAGTTAGAAAAGGAGGGAACATAATAAAATAAAACTACTGAATAAACGTATTATGGTAAATAAACATGCACGGCTGTTATAAAAGAAGATGCAAAATACAAAACTACAGGGGTTAGAAAAAACGCTTTTGGAGCTGTAACAGAAATGAGCGAAATTTAAATTTAAATGTTACTATGGATCGAAGAGCTCTAAGCGGAGGTGGCAGTTCATTCCAGCATTTAGTAGCTTGAAAACGAAAGCTTCCCCTGAATGCTGTAGTCCGGTGGTGATAGTTGATTAGGGGAGTACGTGTGGACCTAATACCACCATACCTGTCATGCATGAGCAGTGGAAAATCTAAGTTTTTTGAAAAGGTACTCAGGTTGACGGTTCTTAATAATTTTGAATACCTACGAGACAAGCAAAATGCAGTTTCCTACGCAATTCTACTCTTAGCATCCCACCCAGCCGAGTTTAAAAAGGGAGTGACATGAGCCCTAGGAGGAACATTAAAGCAGAATCTATTGCAGGCATTTTGTACGCCTATTTCCTGCGGCTTTACGCGCGTGTTAAGCTAGAAACACATTTCGCTGGCGCAGCGCAGCGCAGCGCGATCGGTTTCATACATTTAGTATTAGCCCGAGAGCCAAACTAATGCGCTCTATGGAGACTCAACAATAATTCTATATCAGTAATTTCTTAACATTGTAAATTAGATTATCTAGTTTAATTAATAATTCATTAGTAATCCACCAATATTTATGTCAGCGACATTAAATAAAAACAAATACAAAGCTTTAAAAAATCTATAAAAAATAAGCAAAAATGGTATAAGTGTAATTCACTTTACACTTGAATACATTTATTATTATCTTTCGTAAAAGTATATAATCCCCCTATATTTGTAAATGAAAAACAAAAAAACTTTTAAAAAAACTCTCTACGTAAACTCTAATTGGCATTACACCTATGTTAAAAATGCTATCAGAAACAACCGACTTCTTCCTAAAGTATTAGTTTCCCGTTTTATATCTTTATGCGCAGCGCAGCGCAGCGTTTCCGCCCGGCTCCGATTGCGCCAGGCCCCCCACCACTTTCTAGCATTGTATCGTCAGATGGCTCGGTAGTGGACTGCGCAGCGGAGCTCTGCATTTTGCTTTTTACTACTTATGTTCTCCGATTTCTCCGTCAATAATGGGCCAATTTAAAAAATATTTTTTTTGTTTAGAAGAGTCACCAATTCATTATCATGTAGGGTTGTTAATTATACTGTTAAAACAGTATTAAAGTGTTTTTAGTACACTATACTTTTTTTATTTTATAACAAAAATAATGTATAAGTAATTCTGATTTGAAAATAAATTACACTAAATATTTCTAAAATCGGTTCAGTATTTTTTGAGTTTATCTATTACAAACAAACAAATTGTATTTATAGTATTAGTATAGATATAAATTGCATCTCGTCTTCATTCATCATCATATTATCATCGTAATCATCAACATATTTTTTTTTTTGGATTTAATATGTTCAAGTAAGAACAGAAATTGTTTTCAAAATTAGAAGAAAACATAATGCAGATGTTAGCTCGGCAACGACTCGATTGACACTGATCAAAAATTTCGTCAGGAAACACTGCGCCACGCTAGTAAAGTGTGCACACCCGGGTCGACGCTGCGCTGCGCGGCGCTGCGCTGCGCCAGCGAAATGTGTTTCTAGCTTTACTTTTTGCCGTGGGTATATCGGCTTAATTTATAGCCTATGATAGGCACTCCGGAATAATAGGTATATATAAGTAGCTTTCTACTGGTGAACGAATTTTCAAAATCAGTCCAGTAGTTTTAGAGTTTATCCATTACCTACATTACAAACAAAACAAACACACAAAAATCAAATCATTTATTTTTATACTTAATATTAGAATATACTTAGTTTGAACATAGGTTCGAACATAGGGTATGATAAGTATTTACCTACCATTCTTGCATGCAAGAAGAAATCTACTATGGCGCAGGCAGATGAAGCGAGCGTGCAGCTGCCCCTATGCCAGAGACTCAAGATTACCCAAAATTCGTAGTTTTCTCGTACACTTCGTCTTCCATATATTATAGTATAAACCTTTTATCCACAACGGGTTAGCAGTTAGCCTTCATCACACCATGTTACGTGTTATGTGGTGCTAACGCTGAAGGTGGAAGCGCACTAAGTCCCGGAATACTCAATCAATGAGGAACTGGCTATTTTATCTTATCTCTAACAAACATTTCAACAGGTGTTTGCCGTGTAGTGCCGGCACATAAATAGAATAGCACTACCCCCTCTCTTCCCGTGGGTGTCGTAAGAGGCGACAGAGGGAAAACTGCCATTAGGAGATGGGCAGCAGCGTCTCCATGTAACAGCAGGCCAGGCCATACTGCGATCGCCAACTTTCCCTTATTACGACTAAAATGTTTGTTGGGAATAATGCTGAAAACATCCTGTGGCGTCAGATGATGTTGGTCCGAACAAGTCCTATCTCCAACCATACCAAATATAAGTAATAAGTAGGTATGTACCACTGGGAATCGAACTCGGGACTCGGTACCTCTGGGCCTGGGGGGCTACCGGCTAAGAAATCTGGATATGGGTATGGGCTTCAACTGTCATTTGAATTCCTTATTCTGATAGATTTATGCTGCTTTGTTCTGTTGAACGTTGCTAGCTAGTAATCGTTATACCCGACGTCCCAAAGCAAGGAACTGATAGCGGCTATTTTTAACCGACTTCAAAAAAGGAGGAGGTTATCAATTCGACTGTATATTTTTTTTTTATGTGTTTTACCTCAGAACTTTTTAGTTAATGAACCGATTTGAATAATTCTTTTTTTATTTATAAGGTGACGCTTCTCGTGTGGTCCCATTCAAATTTTATCAAGAACTGGCAAGAAGTTCAGGAGTTATCCTGAATAATGTGTAAGTATTCAGACTTTATTTGGGTATATGGAAAATATTTTTTTTTTTCGAAAGTTGGTACTTCTGACCTGATCTTACTTTCACCAAGTCAGGACCAGAAACAATGTATTTGAATGATCAAAATAATAAATACCATAAACGTTTTGTTAACTGACTGCTGGTCTATTAGTTTATTAGATGGTTAATTTTAGGATGAAGTGTTTCTATCTTTAATTGAAAAATCACTACATAGTATAAAAAACAAAGTCGCTTTCTCTGTCCCTATGTCCCTTTGTATGCTTAAATCTTTGAAACTACGCAACGGATTTTGATGCGTTTTTTTTAATAGATAGAGTGATTCAAGAGGAAGGTTTATATGTACTTTTTATCCCGATATTCCCA
The DNA here is from genome assembly GCA_949710035.1 of Crambus lathoniellus. Taxonomy (NCBI): domain Eukaryota; kingdom Metazoa; phylum Arthropoda; class Insecta; order Lepidoptera; family Crambidae; genus Crambus; species Crambus lathoniellus. The sequence continues at coordinate 74,670 of CATIXG010000003.1, forward strand.
CGAGAACGGGAACCACGCGGGTGAAACCGCGGGCGGCCGCTAGTAAATAATAAAAACAAAAACTCAAATCAACATGTTTAATTTTCAATAGAGAACTAAGAACTAGTTTTCATTTTTATTAAAGAAGAATTTTAATAAGTTATAAAGAATCTGAATCGCATTCCTATCGATTCCAATACCAAATTATTTTATTTCTTTCCTAACAAAAATATGTTTCAGAACGTTCCATGGCTTGTCATGTAGCATCAGGGATAAATTCGGTGAACCATCTCTTACTTCTTTTCGTGTGGCTGGCCTCTCACAATTCACTTGCAGTCTCTATCCATAATTGTTTAAACATTGTTCTACCCTATTAATACATAACCAAATAGTTAAAGGATCTACGTGATAATTGCAAGGCACCAGCCAGATAAACTCCACAAAACATGCAAACCGGGTAAGGAAGGTAATATCGAATCAGGGTCCTGGCCTACTGGACAACCTGCGTAAACCTGATGGCTCTATGACTTTGAATCAGGAGGAGACGAATGCCGTTCTCCTACAAACCCACTTCCCAAACTGCCATCCTCTACAGCATATCAAGTGGCAGGACGTAACAAGTCAACCAACAGATGACCACTGGTCTTTAGCTAAAAGGGTGATAACACAAGAAAAGGTAAGATGCGCAATAAACAGTTTCTCGCCTTTAAAGTCAACAGGGACCGACAACAGCTATTCTACCCTTCTACAATGGGGGGATCAGCAACTTGTTGCGGTCATTATCCATCTTTTTCAAGCCTGCCTGGTGCATGGCTACATACCACACCCCTGGAGAGAATTCAGGGTAGTGTTCATACCAAAACCTGGTAAGTCCGACTACACGAACCCGAAAGCTTTCCGACCTATTAGCCTTTCCTCCTTGCTGCTGAAGACCATGGAAAGGGTATGTGAATGGTTTTTACGAGATCCAATACAATCGTTAAATCCTTTACATAAGCACTAGCACGCCTACAGTGCTGGCAAATCCACAGAATCGGCACTCAATCAACTAGTCGGTAAGATAGAGGAAGCGTTTCAAAACAAACTGATATGCCTTGGTGCGTTCCTCAACATTAAAGGGGCCTTTGACAAGACTACCTTCAGTAGCATTGAGGAAGCGCTGGGAAGGAGAGGTGTCAACATGCTTTGCATCAGAGTGCTACAGGTATCCGGTGATGGAAACCAAAGGACGCTTGTGGCATGAGGATGCCCTTAGGGAGGCGTCCTCTCTCCACTGCTAAGGAACCTGGTAGTAGACGACCTGCTCTCGCTCCTTAACTCAAGTCACTTTTAAAATATAGGTTACGCTGATGATGTTATCAGCGTAACCTATGTCACCATCCTAACAAGGGGTACTCAAGCGAGCATAGTCTGGTGGCCTAAAGTTGCTCAGACAGTAGGAACAAAGAAACTGCAGATTCTTCTACGACAGGCCTGCTGTGCTCTCACTTGCTGCATGAACACTGCTCCAATTGCAGTGCTGGAGGTTATGCTTAACCTTACTCCACTGCATCTTCACGTGCAAGAAGAGGCGAAAGCAGCACTTAGACTGAAACACCCAGGTACCCTTAGGTTTCCAAAGGTAAGACACATAAAGGGCCTACTGGAGGAATGGTTGGACACACTCCTTGTGGAGGCGGTGTGTGATAAGGTCAAACCATTCTTCATCTTTGATAAGAAATACAAAATAAAACTGGATGACTAAGAAAGCTCTCAGGCACAACACAGAGCGCTTCTGATATACACCGATGCCTCCAAGACCTCTAATGAAGCAGGGACAGGTGTTCTCAGAAGATTTAAACATACAAATTGCGCTGCCACTAAGTTCATACAACACTGTCTTTCAAGCTAAGTGCATGGGCATTTTACTGGCAGCTCAAGCAGTCGCAACCAGGGAAGTAACCGACTATGATATGCTCTATTGATTGCCATTATCATTTATGAATGGCCCTTACAACTGAATTCATCATAAGTGAAATCTCAATTCGGTGTAAGTTTTCTCAATTCGATGTCCCATTTTCCATGGAATTGAGATCCACGGAATTGAGAAAATATTACAATTCATCAAATTACTCGAAAATATTATAAGTTACAACAATTTCTATAAAACATACTGGCAGATATCAGTTAAACACTTAATTAATTTACCACAAATCTAATTAAATATTTCATAAATAAAATTAATGTCGCACACAGATTTGAGAAATGACCCGACCCCAAAAACACCTAATGATTTCGAACCTTCGAAAAATGCTCCTCAATGCGACAGGTCCCCCGTCCCCACTGCTCAGCCGCTCGGGCGCAACCCCCGGGTGGCGAGAATCAGTAGTGTGCATTTATACTGCGTTTTTAGTGATATAGGTAAGCAAAAGTAAATTTCACCGAATTGAGGCACACGCCTCGGACAAAATTTAAATATGTTACTATATTAAAACCCAAGGATGTACAATAAATATAATAACGTATATGGCTTTATTGTTTATCCCTTGTTATGTGAATGTGAGAATTATAATGGGCAAGTTATTATTATAAAAGTTATAAAACAATAACGAGTAAATTCTGGAAACCGGACACTCCATTTTTAGGCAAATTCTGCCCGTTTTTGAGCTTTCAGATTTTTTTAGGCGATATGTAAAACCTGGCGCTCTTCTAGATATGCTCTCCATCAGGTCAAGAGTCCTATAAATATGTGTGATTTTTTTCAAGTACCTACTTAATTCAATTTTAAAGGTCCTTTTTTAGCTCCAGTAGGTCAATCGGTCGTCTCCGTAGAAATGCCCATAAGTTGGCACTTTAAAAGTTCTCAAAAACTACTCCTATCTCTAAAAAGATAAAAATAAACGAAATTAAAAAGTTTTAAAAAACTCATCACATCGCAACACTTTTAGGCGGAGGATTTACGTAAAAATTATTTAACTCTTTTTCAAAAGACTTACCAATTTCAACAGTCATGTTTTTGTTCAAAATATTTAGTTTTTTTTTGTTTAATAAGTATGACGTTTTTACATCCGGACTGGGTTTTTTTATTTTGTTTTTTTTTATGAAAATTTTTTGTGATTATTTTGTAGGTTTGAGAATAGGTGGTAGTTAAGGCTAATTTTTATCCCGAAATTCCACGGGAGCGAAGACCCGGGACGCAACTAGTATTTTCTAAAAAAAACTACAAGGGATTTAAATGCAGCCGGGACCTATTATTATTTATTAGGCCTTCCGAAGCTCGGAGGAGCTCGAGATGAAAAGTTTTTGGTCACCCATCCCGTGACCGAGTGCGCTGACCATGCGCCACGGGCTTCACACAGCTGCCATTCTGATGTCACAATGGCCAATGCCGCGTAAGGGCGTTTGTGCACTACCACTGAATTTTACCGATCCGGAAGAAAACGGATGCTTGTATTTAATTAATTACTAATATAAATGATTACTTATTAAAATACAAGCATCCGTTTTTTTCCGGATCGGTAAAATTCAGTGTAGTCACAGATAATATAATACTATACTAGTGTGTAGTGCACAAACGCCCTAAGTGTATATATTCTTTGCCAATGCATTGTCATGTACACTCGACAGTACATCAAGTTAAACAGTTAAACTGCGATAACAACTTTATTATGTAGGTCATAAAGGCGGTCGCAAGGTCAACATGTATAGTCTGATTTGCCGCCGTGTGTACAATCCAGACCTGACATGGACTTTTTTATACAAGGATCTTCGGTTTATATGATCGAAGACAAGGATACCTACACAAAATTGTGCTAAGTTAGATCAATTTGAAAAATCGGTAGGCAGGTATCACGTTGCGATGTCATTTCCAATAATAAATTAAAATTCAATCGAAGTAGGTATAAAATTTTCACTCTTCAACGCCCGGGCGGCCGAATGGGGCCAAAGTCCAAACTAAGGCAAAATAAGGCAGCATTTACTATAGGTAATTCTTTGGCCGTTTTCTGCCTCTCCGGCTGCATTTAATTTAGAAAAAATATATACTTATACAAATGCCTGAATGATAGGCTGTTTAAAATAAAATATAATACCTATAAAAAATCAATTCCGGCACCCCCGAACCAAAATAGAGTAACCGAAAAAATTAAAATTTCAAGACCACTCTCTTAAAACCATTTTTCTCTCTAGAAACGCTGAATATGTATCAAAATCATACACCGAGGAGGATTACAAAAGGCCGAGCCACGACTCGAGAACACTTCCAAGCTCTCGATGCGAAAGGCCGAAAACCAACCACGCCACCTGTCCGCGTACGCGTCGGTAAAGCAGCCAGTTTGTAACTGTCGATAAAGCAGTGTGCCTCCCGCGTCGCCCCCCCCCCCCCTCCCCACCCTGACGCTCGCAGCGATGGCAGTGCGATCGAGCGCCTCACGCCGCGCAAACATATCGTAGCGATAACGATGTACCACGCTAAACGCTCGTGAACATTACGCTCTTTTCCTTAAAACTAATCAGTGAAATAATGTAAATTGGTACATATCCTGCGTTCGGTGACGCGGCAGAGTGGACTACCTGCGCGCTCGCTCCGTTCCCTCACGCCGGCCGGCACGCGAACAACGCCACCAAAAAAAACTCGATGTCAGTGAGAGCGAGGACCCTTGTGTCAGTGTAGTGTAGTTTTAGAATAGTTTAATGGATCGTGCAATGTTCGTATGAGGAAGAAGAGCAACCGCAACATCGTAAGTGTGGAGTCTGCGGCTCCAGTGTTTTCTGTTGTGTGTAAGCAGAAATGCGGGGTAACTCACCCCAGCACCTAACAATTGTGTGGGGCGGCCGCTGACTGAACGAACTACGGAGGTACGGAGGACTATCCCTCGTATTCTCAGTGCTTTTTTTGTCCCGAGCAGGTCTTTCCGTAACCCCTTTTTTGTGGCGTTTTTTGGAGGGAATGTGTGTGAATCGATATCTTGTAGGTTATGAGCTCCTAGTACAAAATTGTGAGTGAAATCGCGGTGTTGTTCATTGGTATTGTTTTTTTCTTGTGTTTGGGAGTTATGAGCTGGTTTTGTGTTGGAACAATACGAAAACAAGAAACACTGCACAATATGGCAAAAAAGGACAAAGTTACAGTGCTTTACTTGATGATAAACAAATGTAGTAATTATGGGATGCGTGGTCATCAAAACATAAATATTTCACCGCACATGCGAACAGCGAATCAATAATTTGCTAAGCAAGGTAAAAACTGGAGCAGCGTTTGTTTAGATAACCTAAAAACAAGTATAGCTCCGTATCCGTACCTTGTGGATTGTGACGAAATCATTATTTGGTTTGGTACATCGAAAGCTTCAGCAAAGACCAGAAAACAAGAAATAATTATGCTTTAGAAGCATTTTCTAGTGTCCAAGCGAGGTGATATCGCTCCCTACCTACATGTAATAACAAACACAACGATACAATGTCAACTGAAGATGACACTACCATGTATGGCTTGTTATTAAATCGCCCTTTTTCATTCATTCTGAATTAAAGGACAAAATGGTTCTCGTTACCTACTTCATTCAATTATAGTCCTACGTACGAAAAAAAGAACTAATCAGCATTTAAAAAAATCACACAGCAAGATTTGGGAAAAAACGTCAAGACTTTTTAAAATGAACCTTAGCCACAGAAAACTGATTCTGAGATACGCTAAATAGCATAAGCACTTGTGGATTTATGGATATATATCAAGATCAATAATAAATAAACCCAGCATAGCAAACACAAAGGTTCATTACTTGAATGTTTGTCCCGGTTGGGGATCGAACCCACGTCCCCTGGCTCAGTAAGCAGGATCAATACCACATCGACATCATGTTATCAAAACATAAAATCAAGAATATTGTTGTGTCTATAATTTGATCCGCTGATCTTGTCTTTAAATAAATGAGGTCTAATAACATACTTGAGAGTAATATCTATAAACAATCATTCATATAAAAACACAATAATTAAAATAAAAGGAAATACTAAGTTAAAAATATATTTCGGCTTGCAATACCACACAGATACTACAACAAACAAATCTGTTCTAAAAAGATGGCAGGTCAAAATTTTCGAAAAATTAGAAGGATTATAGAAAATATTAAAAATGAAGTATTAGAAAATGTGTATGCAAATAAGTAAAAATTACAAATAATCAGAAGGATTATTTAATATTTTTTTACTTATATAATAATCAGATTCTTCATCAAATGAAGTCAAAAACAGACTAGTTCCCTAATCAGATCGTCAACAGGTTTTGGTGCAGTTCTATCACCCACCACACCACCAAGTTACCATTAGATACAATCTGCTCTTTTGGGATAGACTGACACCAATCTTCACGATCAAGATCACAGATTGAACTGACGCCAGATTTATCGTCTAATGGTCACCTAAGAAAATTCTAAACAAACTCGATGTTTTGAAGAATTTTCAAAGTCCACATAGTTTCTTCTCTCATTTAGATCCAAATTCACGTGAACAACAATATCAACACCATTAGAAACGGCTAGACCAGCACTAGACTAAACATTAACAAGTTGAGATTGGGATGCGATAAATCTCTGCCTATTATTTTGTGGATGCTCGATTTTTGCCCGGCAGCCTATGTCGCCGTGAGAAGGACAAGAAATCTGGTTCTGGTACTATTTTAAAGGGCTTATGGGCTCAGAAGTGCCAAAAATTTATAGTTTCTTTTCCAAATCAAAGGGTAGGGAAGTTGCGCGCGTAAAACTGCACGACGCGGCTAGTTACGTCTCTTTTTTATTTCTTTAACCCAACGCTCTGACGAAGGATGAACCATAATTTGATGTAAATGATTGTTGTACAACATGGCCACAAGACAAAAAGCACTAAAAATTGACTCGACTAATTACAACAATTAGTATGGATGGATGGTTGGAATGGAAAGACAAAAACAGGACTTGCGTACAAGAAAAGCACGAAAGAAATGTAAAGAACAAGGATCATCAAATCAATTTATATTTACGTTATTTGCGCGAATATGGGACTGCATTTTCCAACGGAAAAATAAATTTACTGCAATAAAAAGTATTTTAAATCTGAATCCTAGTAATGTATTGACTGACACTACTGATAATTTTGGTAAAATCCGTTCAATAGTTTTGGCAGAAAAGCAAAAGAACGTTATGAAAAGACCTTCAAAATATGTACAACAATAACTATTGTTTAGGTGTATATGCCGCAATAAAAAGTATTCTAGAACTAATGGCCGGTTTCATGAAGACAGTAACACTACTTATGAATTTACACGGAGGCAATACTTCGGCAATGAAACTGTTACTGTTTCATAATATTTTTTATTTCTCGCTGATTTATGTAACTTAAATATTTAAAAATAAAATAAAATTGATCATTCAAAGTTAGATTACTTATGCCTTTTTCCAGTGAGGGTACGACTTTAGCCAGCCCACTGAGACAATATTACAGAATTGCATGTTTATATTAAATAAAAAATGTTTATATTACCTACTATTGATCACTTACTTGAGGAAAAAACCAATAGAGACAGTCCACTTGCAATGTAGTGGACTGTCTGTTCACACGATACCAATATTAGACTGGTTTATTGGATTGTCTCCGATGCTGGATTCTGAATATAATCGAATGCAGTAAGTAGTCAGATGTTTTACTCGATACAAGATTGGCATGGCAAAACGTTACACGAAACCGGCGCTGCCCCTGTAGACTAGTGGTTTTCTATAATCGATATCACCAGTAGAATAGAAAGAAAATGTATGGGGTTGACATTAGCGTTTGAATGGCACGTGATCGCTAATGTCAATTCCATACATTTTCTTTCTATTCTACTGGCGATGTCGATTATAGAAAGCCACTTGTCTAGGCTCTCTGGACTGTCATCGATTTTGGCGCCAGTCACTGGACCGATGTAAATTAGCCATTAGGCGCCTAATGGCTTCCACACAAAACTGCGAATTCGCATCGCGTCGCAAGAATCTGCGATGCGCCATGCTGGTAGAAACTTCATTGCTTATCAAATACTTGACACGCATCGCAGATCCTTGCGATGCGATACGAATTCAAGTGCTGCTGGCTTCTTGTGAACTGGCCATTAGTTTTTAATTAAAAATGAGTCACTAGTTCACTACTCAAACTTTCCGTTTAAATTTTTGAGTGAAACCGATCAGCCAAAACTTTTTTGGCGTGTCTCCCACATCAAGAAGTAGTAACTTATCTCATCATCATCAGCCATTTAATCCCCCAATCCCCAGTCCCCACTGCTGGGGCACAGGCCTACCTTACAGATCGATAAGGAGGTTGGACCATGATCCATATTTGGTGGGTAATAACAGTAGTAAGTTATCTAATTAAACAATATTCCTTACCACCTTTTTATTGTTATAGCAACGAATTGACTTGAACAGCTTGCATCGCAGCCTTGAGCAAGACAACGAACTTACATACCTATGACATTGACGGTAAACAAAAAAAAATGAGCAGTCGAATACAGCCGCCGCGTTCAGAATAGCGGGCTGGTATAATAATGTCCATGGAGTTTTTGTTACGTCTATCGAGATAGGTACTTAACTACATAATATAGTGGCACAAACTTATACCACTCGGTGGTAATTTTTGGGACTAAAATATTTTCTTACTCCTGGAGCCTTGCTGTCAAACAATGTTATGGTAATATTGATTGCAGGGCGGAGCTATACATCTGCGTATAGCGCCATCTCGCTTACAATACTTACTACTACATAATTATTATTATTATTATTAAAAACATAAAATATAACATTGTTTGACACTTCGCAGTTAGGCCCCAGATTATCGATGGAAGGAAGACGTAATTCTTTAAGTCTTCCATAACCGTTGCGCCATCTCTACATAATGTGCTGGGTTCATTTGGTAGTAGGACTTGACCTAAATCCGCCTGGCTAGCTACTACCATCTTGTCTAAGTCTGATGCCATAACAACAATGTTTTCAGCCTTGTTGTGTTCCGGCAGTAGTTCCTCAGTGGTTGAGGATTCCAGGAGCAATGCGCTTCCACCTTCAGCATTAACTTAAAATCATGTGTGATGAAGGCTAAGTTATAAACCGATGTGGATAAAAAAAATACCAAGGCCTAACAGGGTGGTCATTATAATTTAATGGCTGTAGATGATAAAGAGGATATCAAAAATAAGTATTACATATTTCTCCATGGTACTGATGAGTATCATCATCACCCATTTTAATGTCTATAATGCTGGTTACAAATTATTCCTAAGGAATGGATAAGGAGAATGGGCCATGCATGACCCACCACACGGTTCTAATACGAGTATACTGGGTGGCGCAAAAGAACTGGCACTACAAAAATTTCTAATATTTTTTTATATGACATCTCCTATTATTCTGATATTGAAAACTGTGTAGTAAACAAATGTAAAATTCACTAAAAATAAACATAGACCGATATACTACCTAAGAACGTGAGATTTACAATCGTGTCAAAGTGTTTACGTAATAACTCATCAGTGATAAAACACACCATGAATTTCGTCGACGATTTAAGGTCAACCGATCTGACCTGTCCAGACTTTTTTCTTTGGGGTTATTTGAAATCTTTGGTACATGTGAACAAGCCACAGACTCTAGCAGCTCAAAAAGGAAACATTTTTCTAGAAAAGGAAATGCAGGAATTTCTATCGCAGGAAGTGTTACGGCAAGTATGGAAAATGTCAGAAATAGGGCTAAAATGTGTGTCAACTCTGGAGGTAACCCACTATTTAAGAGACATCATCTTCAAATCCTAATGAGACGGAATTTAATGGCATACATAATATACATAAACTAATTCTAGTTTTCTAATTTAGAAAAAAGTTGTAGGTGAACCAAATAGTGCCAGTACTTTAGCGCCACCCAGTATATTGGTGGGTATTAACGACAACAAATGCAGACCAGCGGCCTAAAGTGCCTTCCATTTCGAAGCACGGAGGACCTTCTAGAATCTAGATAATGAGTGTTTCGTCACCCATTCCATAACCGTCCATTGCAAAAGTTTATTAACCGACTTTAAGAGTCGGTTAATAAACCTCTGCAATTTCTAGAAATGTTAAAATTATAATAAAAAAATAAGTTTAAATATAGGTAACTATTTCACATATAAATGTTTCTTTCAAACAAGAAACAGGTCATTTTGGGCCTATTCTTTAAAAACCTGTTATAAACTGTTTGGTAAGCGCTCTCCTTATTGTACTTAGTTTATCTCTTTCTATTGTTTGTGATAGAAAAGGGACGTCAAACCGGTCGTCCGGAATGTAGGTACTCACGCACGAGTCCTTAGTGATAATAGTTATTTCAATAAACAAATGCATAGGTATCAGACTACATCTCATACACATACATTGATCAGTCTCTTGATTGTGCATCTCGAATATCTCTAACGCGGTCGCTTTCAGTCTGAAAGATATTGTACAACCATTGCTGCAGTAATATAAACATTTTTTTCAACTACCTTTAACAACAAGCGATGGTTGTCAAACTAAAAGCGATCGCGCGCGATAGATGTTCAGTTAGACAAATTAGCCCCCGTTCAACATGAAAAGATTTGTGGTACAAATATCAGTCAGAACCAAAGAAAAACTTTAAAATCATCATCACAGCCATATAATGTCCACACTGCTGGGGCACTGGCCTTTCTTGTGAATGGATAAGGATAAGTCCGTGGCGCAGTGATTACTAAGCGGATGGGTGACCTAAAAAAATTTGTCATCTATAGCTCCTCCATGCCTCGGAAAGCACGTTACCATTCACCATTGGTCCCGGCTGCGTTTGCAGTCGTTATTACCCACCAACCCTCATTGGGCCCGCGTGGTGGGTCATGTCATGTCATGCCCCATTTGCCTTATCCATTCAAACATTAAAATAAACTACTATCCATACTAATATTATAATTGTGAAAGTGTGTTTGTTTGTTTGTTTATTTGTTTGTTTGTTTGTTTGTTTGTCCGTCTTTCACGTCAAAACGGAGCAACGGATCGACGAGATTTTCGGTATGGAGATAATTTGAGAGCTGGAGAGTAACATAGGCTACTTTTTATCCAGAAAAATTATAAAATAAAAATAGTAATTTTGTATAGAAAACCGTTAAACTGTCATACTTCACACAACTCTCATTTCTTAGCCGCTTCCAAAGAGAAGGTATGTCAAAGAGTATGTAATCACTGACATTTTTGCCACTTAGGATTTCTTTTTCTTTAATAAGTGACATTTTGTGTCAGGCAGTTGATACGAAGTTCGTGTCCAATAAAATTTATATGGCAAAACAACGTTTGCCGGGTCAGCTAGTTAATCATATATCTATTTCGTTATATATAAGTAAACGTTTAACTCTAGCTTCCCAAGTCAGGAAACGAAGAGGCAAGTTACTGGTCATCAGGCGTGAAGGCCGATCGGCCTATCACGATTGTTCACTAAACACTGCAGGTTTACTGAAAAGAAGTAGAAACCGGAAGTATAGTTGACAACACATAAAGCTAAGCAGTAGCATTATACGTCAGACACACTAGGTAGTTTTTTATAAATAAGATACACCCTTCTTATTTTTCCCTGTTTTCCCTTCCCCTTGACCAATGCTGTCTATCACCAGATGTATGAAGAAATATTTAGGGTTTATGCTAAAAAGTAATCTAATATGTAAAGTACATTAACACGAAATACAATACACTCTTTTTTTCGGGCAGTTGTGTAAAAATCTCGTGTCACTTGTTTAAGATAAGATAAGATAAGATAAAAATATTCTTTGTGAATTAGACATAATAAATATGTACTTATGAATCGTCAATATTTTCCTACCACCCATTCAAGACTTTTTTAACTGACAAGAAGAATGGGCGCAAGAAACTTGCCAGCGTTTCTTAGTTAGGTAACGACATTTACAAAAAAAAACATATCGTTACTAATACAACAATTGCTTAGTATAAAAATACATCATATTAAACAGTGATTATGTTATGTGTTACATCATGACCATGCATTGCGGTCATTCAAATAATCGTCTACTTTATAGTATCCTTTGCTCATCAGCGACTCTTTAATGTAACATTTAAATTTATGCAATGGTAGTTCAATTATATGCTGTGGAACTTTATTAAAAAAGGCTATGCTTTTCCCCAGAAATGAGGCTCTGGATTTTTCTAGCCTAAACTTGGGAACGACAAGTTTATCTTTATTTCTTGTGTTAAAGCGATGAATATCGCTCTGCTTTACAAATGTATTATAATACTTTTTCACATAAATTATATTTTCATAGATGTAATGTCCTGCAACAGTTAAAATGTTTATTTCTTTAAATAGATCTCTTAAAGAATCTCTCGATCGGAGGTTGTAAATGGCGCGAATAGCCCTTTTTTGGAGCACGAATATACTTTGGATGTTAGCGGCTGAGCCCCACAACAAAAGGCCGTAGGACATAACACTATGAAAATAACTAAAATAGACTATTCTAGCCGTTTCAATATCGGTTAAGAGCCTTATTTTCTTAACTGCGAATGCAGCCGAACTGAGTCTACTCGCCAAGGCTTCGATATGAGGATCCCATTGTAGTCGCGAGTCTAATATAATACCTAGAAATTTTGTATTGTTAATGAATTCGACCGTATCGCCGTCTAGTCTAATATGAAAATCAACTTGTCTTACATTAGGTAACGAAAATTTTAAACACTTAGTTTTCTTTGAGTTTAATGATAAATTATTACTATTAAACCAATGTGACACTTTTGAAAGAGCATTATTTACTTCGTCAGAACAGTCATCACCTCTATCTACTTTAAAGACTAGAGATGTATCATCGGCAAATAGCACCGTCTCACATAAATTCTTCGCGTAGTAAGGAAGGTCATTTATGTATATTAAAAACAACAGCGGGCCCAATATTGATCCTTGGGGTACGCCCATAGTAATGGGAGCTCCGGTAGACTCAGTTTTATTAATAACTACCTTCTGAGTTCTTTCATACAGATATGAATGCATAAGGCTTACTGACATTTCAGAAACACCATAATGTTTTAACTTCCTTAATAGTGTTTGGTGATCAACACAATCGAATGCCTAGGAAAGGTCACAAAAAATAGCTATTACATCCTGCTTGTCCTCCCAGGCATCAAGTACATGTTTTAGAAATGCAACCCCAGCATCAGTTGTACTTTTACCTTTTGAAAAACCAAACTGTTTCTCATGCAATATACTATTTAATTTAAAATATTCTAAAAGTTGAGCATAAATTAATTTCTCAAATATTTTACTTATTGCTGGTAGTATGGATATAGGTCTAAAATTTGCTGGGTCACTTTTGTCACCAGCTTTAAACAGAGGAATAATTTTACTATTCTTCATTAAATTAGGAAAGACCCCTTCACTTATACATTGGTTAAAAATTATTGCTAATGATGGAGCTATCACATCAATTATTGATTTGATGATACTTGTAGATATGCCCCAGAGATCTTCTGTTTTCTTAATATTTATTGCTTTGAATGCTTTAATAATATCTTCGGTAGTGACATAGCTAAAACTAAATGTTTCCTGGCACTTGTTCACACTAGATTCCATAAGAGAGACAGCGGTGTTGGGGCAAGAATTAAGTCTGCTAGTAGTTTCTAACGGTATTCGAGCAAAGAAACCTTCAAAAGCACTAGCCACCTCAATATCTGATTCAAAAGTCTGATCACTAATTTTTAAGTTAAATGAATTAATTTTGCTTTTTGTTTTGCCAGTTTCTTGGTTTATAATACTCCAGGTAGCTTTTATTTTATTTTCAGATGATTTAATTTTATTTGAAATATACCTTGATTTTGCCAAAGCACATACTTTCCTAAATGTTATTGAATATTTCTTGACATATTCAATGAAGCTAGGATCACAGGAAGTCGTTTTTTGTGCATAGAGTTCAAATAACTTTCTTCTGCTATTATAAATACCAGGTGTGGCCCAGTCACTAAACTTCTTACGATCATTACACTTTATAACTTTTTGTTTAAAATTGTTACTAAATTCTTTTTCAACAATATCAAATAATGATTGATAAGAGTTATTAGCGTCAGCAGAAGCTGGCAAACATTGAATTTTATCTTGTACATTATTTCTAAATTTATTAATACCACGTTTCGGTATTGGCCTGCAAATTACTTCGCGTTTAGGAATAACATTATAGTGCTCAAAAGAAGCTAGTTTATTATCGAACCTCCGAAATTGCTTGACCAATTTATACAGGGTGACATCGAAGTCGTTAGCATCCTTTTAAAATAAGAACATAGGAAGATCATAAGAACTCATGTCATGATATAGACTTTTCCCCAAATATCAGGCAAATCCAAGATGTATTTTTTTTAAACCCTGAAAAATCGCGTAATATACTCAGTAATTGATCACTATAGCAAATAAAAATTAAAATAACTATAAATAGCAATTTGATAAAAAAATCATTGATTAATTAATATTCAAAAAACATACTACTTCATTGGCCTCTCGACAAAACGTGGGCACTACTATAAAGTGAATTTATTCAAGTTCGCGCACGGAATTCACCGAAACACAAACAATGTCAATGTCACCCATGCCACAGAATATATAATAGTAGTAACGTCCCATGCTTGCCCGCGTCCCTGCGCCCGCGCTGACGCCGGGCACCACCCCTTTTCACGTAAAAACATAGCTTCATATGAGTACATTAATGGGCCGAATGGATGCCAATGACTTCAAAAACACCCTGTATATTAAATTTTTGTGTGTATTTGGTAGGTCCGAGAATCGGTTGTAGGCTGTGGTTGTAGTGTGGGTAGGCAATTTTTTATCCCGAAATTCCAAGGGAGCTATTTAGGTACTAACTGTGCTCCGGAGGAGGGTCCCAGGAGGGCAGCTAGTAATATCTACAAAAATGTCACCAAACAGCAAATTAACCTTCTTTAATAGGTACCTACCTACATTTTACTGATTGTTGTTAAAAATAAAAAAAGTATGCGAAAAGGAGCGTTTATGTTATGTCAAACTTCATATGCGGTCGCATGTACCTTGTTATCAGCATTTACTTTTAAAGTGATGACCTAACTTTATATCTTAATGTATATTTTTTTGTTTACGTCCTTTGTGATATTTTGTTTGCCTTTTTTTACATAATATTGCCGTATAAACATCAGCTTGCACTGTTCCGCTACAAAAAAGGCTCTTGCTACGTACTACGTAACAAGGCCGTGGTCAAGATCTATATGCGAAGCTTGAAATACTGTTAACTGTCTCTGCGCGATAATAAATGCCATTATGAAGAAATGAAGGCTAAGTGCTACTTCGTTGGGGAAAATAAAAAAAAAATATAAAACATATTACAACCGTACAACAACGCACACATTGATTTGATTCCGAATAAAATAGCATAAAGCTCTTGTGTTGCAGAAATCAGTACTTACCAATGGAGGTATATTAGAAATATACATAACTAGCGGATCGTCGCGTTTTTACCCGTGTGGTAGCCGTCCCCGTGGGAATATCGGGATAAAATATAGCCTATGTCACTCGGGACGGGAAGAATGTAGCCTTCTAATGGTGAAAGAATTTTCGAAATCGGTCCAGTAGTTTCGATTCGAATTCGATGCAAACAAACAAACAATCAAATCTTTTCTGTTTAAAATATTAGTAGTGTACATAAATATAGGTATATATTTATAACACCCAGCCATGGAATAAAAACAAAACTAAACATGGAATAAACATAAAGTTTGTAAAAAAGTATAATATGTAAACAAGAACGGTAAACATCTGTTATTATGTAAAAAGTCTGAAGTATTTAAATGTGCAACCTTTTCTTTTAAAATTAAAAGAAGTTGTCACTAACACTTTCTAGATAAATAAAAACGTTGAAATACAAGGCCAAGCTACCTGTGGTGTAACGCTAACGATGACCATTTTTTCAACTGCGTTACGTCATGCAGAAACAATTCAAAAAGTACCGATGTTTCTTATGTTCTCCTGGTAAGCAAAAGGTTTAAGATATGTGGAGATTTCATCTGCGACGTTATCCTACACTCACGCTTAGTTCACACGGGATTTGTCAATCATGAATTCATGATTCTTTATTTTTTTCATACGATGACTAATCATCAAAAATTACGGATACGTCTTCCCTTTATTTTTGAGATTCGTGTATTTTTGACGAATCGTTAATGATGGATCCGTGTACGTACGAGCCAGAATGTACACACACACAGACAGGGGCACATCAGACTATAGTACATGTTGACCTTGAGACAGCCTTTATGCCCTACGTAATGAAAGCTGTTATCGCAGTTCAACTGCTTAACCTGATGTGCTGTCGAGTGTACCTAGATATCGTGCAAGCATAAATCACTACATAGTATAAAACAAAGTCGCTTTCTCTGTCCCTATGTCCCTTTGTATGCTTAAATCTTTGAAACTACGCAACGGATTTTGATGCCTTTTTTTAATAGATAGAGTGATTCAAGAGGAAGGTTTATATGTACTTTTTATCTCGATATTCCCACGGGAACGGGAACCACGCGGGTGAAACCGCGGGCGGCCGCTAGTAAAATAATAACTTGACTCAAGTCTCTCGGACAGAAGCTTAACCACAGAATATATAATAGTACGTGGCTTAACCCTAGAATTCAAAAATCACCAAAATGAGGGTTGTTGTAGTTTGTCATGGAGTGCCTTTCTGCTTTTTTCGAATTGGTTAACATTCTTTCTTTATAATTCTAAAAAATATCCATTCTAATATTTTATAGAGAGGAGCCTTGTATTTTTTTATTTTTGTTTGTAACAAATGAACTCAAAAACTACTGGACCGATTTAAAAAAATCTTTCACTATCAGGAAGCTACATTCTTCTTGAGTAACAAAGAATAGATTTTGATCCCAATATTCCCACGGGAACGGGTACCACGCGGGTAAAACCGCGGAGAGCCACTAGTTATACATAAAGACAAGGATATTACTCGGTGGCTCGGTAGAGCAGGATTCGCAATGGTCGGTCAAGGGATGGGTGAACAAATCAATCAATCTGATTGATCAATCAATTTATTTATTTGCCACAAACATGGTAATTATGATGGTAGGTTATATTCGTTTGTACATCATGTTTCGCCTATTACTAAGCATGCAAATTTTACAGTTTTGTTTATATTCAGTTCTCTCTCAGTTATTATTTGAAAATAAAAATAAGATTACATTTCATACATTAGAAAATAAAAAAAATTACTTACATTAAAATTTGAAATGTCACAGATTTAAATTGCAAATTATTTAATTATGTCGTTTAGTCAAAAAGTCATTAATGTCATAAAAGTTTTCCGTCAATAGCCATTTAAACAAACCATTTTTAAAATTAAAAATATTTAAACATTTTATATTATCAGGTAGATTATTATACAATTTTCAACACACTTGCTCATAAAGTGAGCCTTATTACATAGATCTTAGGGCGATAAACCGAACTATAAAACACGCGTGCATAATAATATTACAGTACTAGTTGCGTAATAGAATTATCCCTACAAAGTTAAGTTAGTACCTAACTGCAAGTTATATGCGAGTAAACAGAGCATTTTCAATTTCACCAGGTAATACGTACAGTTCTTTTTTTGTAACAACAAAGAGGTTTTATACGGTTGAAAATCCATTTACGTTTTTAGAATAAATAAATATGTCCCTATCATCAAATTATTTATAACTAGCCTTCTCCCGCGGGAAGGTGATATTTTTCAGGAATAAAAAGTATCCTATGTCCTTTCTCAGGCTCTAGACTATCTCTGTACCAAAATTCATTTAAATCGGTTCAGTATTTTAGGTGTGATTGTGAACACACAGACAGACAGAGACGCATTTATAATATAAGTAAGGAAGTAAGGATTCACAATAATTTGTTATAAAACATTTGCGTTTTATCACTATTATTATAATTATTTTAAAGTAGGCTGTATGGCTGTATGTAGTCACATTATAGTCCGTTCGGTTAGATAGTGTCGGTACACCCGCACGGCATTGTGGCAGAGCGACGACACTATCTAAGCGAATGGACTATACCTTACATTTGGCGCGTGCAAAAAAAAACTTGCGCGCTTTGTCCTTAGCTAATTAGGTTAATTAATTTATGAATGAATGCAATAAATGTTTGTTTTTCCTCGCAAGTGTATTGAAAAAGTGCGTATGAAACTCGTGAGCAACTTACTCACTAGACACTCGGCTGGTTTACGCCCTCGCCTGCGGCTCGGGCTGCAACCCACAGCCTCGTGTATAGTTGGCTCACTTTTATCATAATATACTATTAACACACATAGTTAGACTAGACAGCTCTTAGAATACTGAGGTTTTTCTTGCAGTACAAGTCTATTTGGATTTCTAGTATTGCGGGGATAATTATCAAAAGTTTTATATCTTGAGATCCACCGTACTGCCTTGGTCGTCAATCGTTAACATCGATAATGCTGAAAACATCATTGTTATGACGTCAGACTTAGATAAGATGGTGGTAGCTAGCCAGGCGGACTAAGAACAAGTCCTACCACCAACCAAACCGAATACAATATGTACCACTGGGAATCGAACCCGGGACCTCTTGGTCTGAAATCGGTGGTGTGAACCACTAGACCACATAGGCGGTTATATCTAAAAATTTTAAGGTTAAAGACGGAAAATAAATAGTATTTTAGAAAAATTAACAGTATTTAAATTTTTTTCACGACCTATTGTATAAAACAGTATTTTTCTCCTTTTTTTTAACAGTTAACCGTATAGGTAATGTAGTGACAAACCAAACAGTAAACTGTTTTAACAGGACAGTTGGCAACCCTAAATTGTCAAATTTTAGAACTCCCAATGTCGAAGAAAATCTAAACTTTTTAAAACTCAAACAACGAAACAAAACAATAGACTTTTCTCATCACTTCAATTGTTTATAAAAAACATGGGTTTCGTTTTATAAATTCTCCATTTTCCATCTAGTTTTCTCACAGCACTGGCCAGTTACAAAGTTTGTTTAGAAAAGTTTATATTAACCACAGAACAGTTAAAATAACGTTGACAGGTTGTTTTTTGTTAATGTTTGAATTTACAAAAAACACACAATCACAGAAAAAAGGAGGAAGAAAAGGTTTTTTTTCTTTTTGTTTTAAAATACTTATTATATTTTACATGTAAGTAACTATTTTCGCTTAAAGTGTGCCTGAATAAAATTAATAAAATCATTAAATAGATATAGATTTTAAACTAGTTTCCAATAAGAAATATGTTTATTATTTTAAGCAGATAAAATAATAATAATACGATTAAATGGTAAGGATATATTACTTTTTGGTTTCTGCTACTATACTGATCCCATTGTTCTGTATAGTATTGGTAGTTATCTTTTGATCAAAAGGTTACGAAAAAGATTACGCAGATTGATATCTGCAGTTTCATAAGAGGATTGTGTAGCAAACGGTCTCCTTCATACAAACAATGCGTTCAGGATTCTACTTTAGAATCACTCGCTGCGTTCGGGATTCTACACTAGAATCCTTCACTGCGCTCTGGATTCAAAATAGCGCCCTCGCCGTAAATATATTATTTTGCTCCCTTGTAATACAATCTACTACTTATTGTATTTATGTTTGAAACAAATAAAAAATATATAAGTAACTAAGTAAAAAAAAAACTTAATCGATTTAAAAAAAAATATTTCACTATTAGAAAGCTATATTATTCTTCCTGAGTACCTAACATAGTAGGCTATATTTGCCCACCTGGGCACAGAACAGATTACTAAATAGTCACTACGTACCTGGGTGAAACTGTGGAGAGCCACTAGTAATAGTAAGTAAGTAGTAGTAGATAGGTAATTGATAGGTTAGAGATTTCTTGATTTCATTTTCCAAATAAGTAAGTACCTACCTACTTACAAAATGTTAGTTTACTGAAGAATATAATTACGCACAGACAGTGTATATTTAAACTAAATAAATACTGTGCCGAACATCATTGGTGATCTTTGGCACAGAATATAATAGTACTACCTATGTAGTAATGTCATTGGTGCCGAGGTGCCGACGATGATGGGGCGGTCGCGTGCGTCTACGGCCCGTCGCATGTCAGCGCAGCGCAGCCCTGAAATGCTGTACGCGGTGCAGGCAAGTGCAGGTGCATCCGACCTTCGCGGTTTAGAAAGGAGATTACTTTTGAGACAAATTATGATCTTCGATCGCGATCGAGTATCTAGGTGTTATTGTTGATCGAAGCAAATGATACAGTATGCTTTTACTTTGTTTTCGACCTGTATTAGCATTTTATAAACAAAAGAGGCGTTGTTCTTTTCGTACTTCCTAGGGGCTGTCCACACGTGATGTTTTTAGCAACTTTTTGAATTTTGCAAATAAGAGAGAAATAACAATATTTATTAATATATATATTGTTGCAACAGGGACTGAAAAGGAGTCTTAAAAATTCGAAGTGGGGTTACTAGGGCATGTGAAGTATCATATGAAAGAGCGCTTTGCTTGCACATTCTCAAACATTTTTTTTTTCTTAGGCTGCATAGTTTTCGACTTTTGATGAAAAATGTAAAAAAATACAGTTCCCCTACCTTATCTCCGAAGTTTGCATGAAGAAATAGCTGAAAGTATTTTTAATTAACGGGGGCTCCCCATGCATGGAACTGAAACTGAAAAAAATATATTTTCATAAAACATATTCGTGTGGGGTGTCTATCTATAGTAAGTATAGATAGGTCTTTGAAAATGACAAAGTTTCTCAATGTGCGTGTTACACTCCCCCCCCCCCCCCCCCCACCCAGAGTGAAAAATAAAAAAAAAATATATGCAACGACAAATTGGTTTGAACTAGATCTAGAATTTTGGCTAGGTACAGGCAATCGGTACGTTAAGTAGGTACGGAACTCATGGGTAAGTCCAACTCGCACTTGGCCGATTTTTCTAATAGTAATTTAACAGCAAAAAAGTCTATTAACTATATTAAATTAGAATTTGATTGAAAATAGTGCCTAAGTATGTGGCGAACTGGCGAGTTTTTCTTTATTTCGTGTAAATTTTTTTGGCGACTTCGTCTTTCCAGCCATACCTCGGGCGACCCATCGGGCGACGCGACGTCCAGTTGGTTGCCCAAATGCTCTTTTTGCAGCACGATCCTGGGACCGTACTCTGAAACGCTAATCCGAAACTTCGGTTAGCCCCGCCCCTTTTATTCGATTCTGTCCCGACTAGAGAGTGAGAGGGACGGGTATACCGAAGTTTCGGGTTTTGCGTTTCAGAGTAGGCCCTCTGACCCATCCTTTCAACATGACCAGCCAGCGAAGTCGGACAGCTTTTATTTCTCCCCTGTAGACAAGTGGCTTTCTATTATCGACTAGCTTTCCGCCCGCGGCTCCGCCCGCGTGGACTACACGACGTTATCCCGCGGGAATGTGATATTTTTCTGGGATAAAAACATAGGCTAAGATACTCCTTCTTACATCAGCTACCTGCCAGTGAAAGTCTCGTCAAAATCGGTCCAGCCGTTTCAGAGATTAGCCGGAACAAACAGACAGACAGACAAAAATTGTAAAAAAAAGTATTTTGGTATAAGTATGTACCGTTTATATAATCATATGCATGTGCTTAAGTGGGTTATTTTAATATTACAAACAGACATTTCAATTTTATTTATTTGTATAGATGTATAGATATCGCCAGTAGAATAGAAAGACAAATGTATGGGACTGACCTGACATTAGCGATCGAAATGTCACGTGATCGGTAATGTCAATACCATACATTTTCTTTCTATTCTACTGACGATATCCATAATAGAAAGACACTACCGTATTCATTTGACAGTTCATATGGTATCATAGTAAATGTCATTCCATACAAATTGCAGCCGATTGAATATGATATGAGCTGTCAAATTAATACGATTACCTTACGCAATTGCCCCCCTGGTTGTGTCATTTACCTCCACTCCCCGCCCTCTTGTTGTAATGTAGGTAACACATACTTTACTTGCTGACGACTGTACCGGTTTAATTAGTATAATTTTAATTAATTGTTCGGACTGGTCCGGAACTTTTTACATGTTAATGTTTTTTAATATTTTTTCCTCCGGCTGCTCGTGTTTGATAAGAAATAACGTTCTAGTACCTATTATTTATCAGTGCAACATATAATAATTGCATTTATTATAATTAACACGAACTGTCGAGGTGGTTTGGACTTTGAAAGCAAAAGATAACATCGATTCTGTATCGGGAATAACCTTAATTAAGAAAAAAATACTTTTAATGTACCTATTTGCCTTGACATGTCAAAATTCTGGTTTGTTTCAGCTACTTATAGTAAAAGAAAAAAATTAAATTTCTTTTTCATCCCATCGATTCGAAAAGCGATGATTGTTTATCTAATAACGGGGTCCAAAACGATTCATTGTTTACCTGTTATGACAAGAGGGTATAAATGAGATTTGAATTTTGAACAGCTTAATAACGGGGTCCAAAACGATGACATTTGAATTTAGAACATAATTAAAGAAGCATTGGTTGGAGTGTAGCAAAGGGTATGCAATGCAGTACTTAAAAAAAAATTCAACTGATTTTGTATGGGGCCGGGACTTTTTTCGGGACCGAGAAATTTTCAAAAACGGAATTTTATAAAATTGAGAATATCTCGTAAACGGTGAGTCGTAGCTAAAATCTAACAAAATTTTCAACCCCCCTACGGCAGCCCCGGAGATACTTATAAGGAATCGGACATAATTTTTTTAATTAAAAATTTTTTTTATTTGAAAACTCAAATTTTTTTTCTTGCCCGACTAGCGCTATGATGTATCCGAACGACAAAGAAAGGTAGGTAGTTTGAGTTGTCTTTACTGCTTTTCTTATAGAGGGGGATGAAAAGCAGAGTGTATTACTCGGCCGCAAAATTATTTTCACCTCGGGCGGCGTATATTGAATCCCTCGCTGCGTTCAGGATTCTACTTTAGAATCCCTCGCTGCGCTCGAGATTCTACTCTAGAATCCTTCACTGCGCTCTGGATTCAAAATAGCGCCCTCGCCGTAAATATATTATTTTGCTCCCTTGTAATACAATCTACTATTCCGTTTCCGGACCCACAACCACAAGTACATCATATAATATACCTCTACTCTTTTACCACTTCTCTTTTTGTGGTCCCCAGACCGAGGATGAGAGAGGAATTCTATTTCTCGGAATATTATTTTAATTTTTTGACATTTTTCGTGTCAGGGTTTGTTAATTTGTTTACTTACCTACCTACAAGCTTTTTATTAACTTGCCATGTTAGTTAGTTAGTTAGTGGGGGACAAATCTTGCAAGCTTAATTTGACCCACTTACCAGTGTCTGATGGAGCTGAAATTTTGTATTCAGGCAATACAATATTTAGTAAAAAGCTTGTCATGGAAATGATTTTTTTTACTAAAAAGTTATTTTTATTTAATTCTTTTTAAACACAAATATTTGTAAGTGAATACCCAATATAATGTAACACTTACATGCGTGTCAGATCCTTACTGCAACACAAGAGCCGATCTTCGGTTAAATTTACCCGTTATTCTGCTCCCGTTGGAATATTGGGTGGATAACATTGATAATAAGTGATAACTGATGTTAAGTGGTAGATTTATTGCTGAAGGTGGAAGTGCACTACTCCCTGCATCCTCAATCACTGAGGAACGGATGGCTCACACAACAATGCTGAAAACATCGTTGCTATGGCGTCAGACTTAGATAATATGTAGATGGTGCTGGTAGCTAGCCAGGCGGACTAAGAACAAGTCCTACCACCAAACCAAACCGAATAAAATATGTACTCCCCTGGGAAGAACCCGGGACCTCTGGGCCCGATACCGGTGGTGTGTAGGTACCACTAGACCACAGAGGCGGTTTAAAATTCAGGAACATAGCTGTCTACTGGTGAAAGCATTCTTAAAATCGGTTCAATAGTTTAGTTTTAGATACCACCACAAACAATCACACTTAAGTAGTCAAAACAAAATACTTATTTTAATTTATTGAATTCCTCAACTTTCTTTTTTTTGTACTTAGGTACTTATTCTACTTATTTTTATCAACATCAGCCATTTAATCTCCCTACTGCTGGGACACTGGCCTTCCTTATAGCGCTACTCGGAAAAAGTATGGACTTTTTGATATAAAATATGTAGTTTAAAAAACTAAAAAAACACACTTTTATAGGAACAGACTAAAAAGTACAAAAATAAACGTCTATTCAGTAACTGAAATTAAAAAGCGTGGTGCGCGTTGTCAATATTAAGTACTTGAATGCATGCTTTGCAAAGGGCGCACCACGCTTTTTAATTTCAGTTACTGAATAGACGGTTATTTTTGTACTTTTTAGTCTGTTCCTATAAAAGTGTGTTTTTTTAGTTTTTTAAACTACATATTTATTTTTTACTTTTTAGTTTAATAAATGGCAAGCTATGGGTGGTTGATAATCGATTTCACAGTCCATTCATGTGTCTGCTCACCCCGTAAACATTATAACTCAAAGGCGTGATTGTATGTATTTAGTTTTACAAATTCAAATGGAGTCTATTAGTTACCAGATGCGCGAGCCGAACCCTTACTTTCTCCTTACTCCATCATCAGACCCTCACCACCAAGTGTAGCGAATAAGTCTCATCAGAACGAAACAAATGAGCCCAAACTCAAGGGGTTTCGTAGTGGTCATTAAGGAGTGTCTCCATCATCAGACCCTTACCACCAAGTGTAGCAAATAGGTCTCATCAGAACGAAACAAATGAACCCAAACTCAAAAGGTTTCGTAGTGGTCATTAAGTGTACCAATGGCTTCCTCCCAGCTCTATCTTCACATCATCAGACCCTCGCCACCAAGTGTAGCAAACAGGTCTCGTCTGAACGAAACAAATGAGCCCAAACTCGAGAGGTTTCCTAGTGGTCATTAAGAAGTGCCACTGGCTTCCTCCCTGCTCCATCATCAGACTCTCATCACCAAGTGAAGCGAATAGGTCTCATCAGAACGAAACAAATGAGCCCAAACTCGAGGGGTTTTCTTGAGGCCATTAAGGAGTTTCACTGGCTTTCTCCCAGCTCCATCATCAGACCCTCACCACCAAGTGTAACGAATAGGTCTTATCAACACAAAACAAATGAGCCCAAACTCGAGTGGTTTCCTATTGGTCATTAAGGAGTGTCACTGGCTTCCTTCCTGCTCCATCATCAGACCCTTACCACCAAGTGTAGCGAATAGGTCTCATCAGGACGAAACAAATGAGCCAGAACTCAAGGTGTTTCCTATTGGTAATTAAGAAGTGCCACTGACTTCCTCCCTGCTCTATCATCAGACCCTAACCACCAAGTTCGACTAAAAAGTCTCATCAGAACGAAACAACGGAGGCTAAACTCGAGGGGTTTCCTAGTGGTCATTAAGAAGTGCCACTGGCTTCCTCCCTGCTCCATCATCAGATCCTCACCATCAAATGTAACGAACAGGTCTTATCAGAACAAAAGAAATGAGCCTAAACTCGAGGGGTTTCCTAGCAGCCATTGAAGAGTTCTATTGCCCACCTCTTGACTCCATCATCAGATCAGCTCGATGGTAGCAAATTATTGTATTGTCATCGGATTCATATAGACTTGCAAAGTTTCAAATCAATACGACAATTAGAAGTAGGTTAAAATTGATTTCCAAGATTTTCTTACATTGTGACTTAGTTACAAGTGAAGCTAATAAAAGTGTGGTAAAAACTATAGGACGGTTAAAGTTGTTACAAATCTGGTTATAAGATATTATTTATTATTATTATATCTCTTCATACCTTTATCTGGATTCGTATAGTTTCAGAAACACGATTTTATGAGTTGCCTCCCTCGACACTTTTTCTTTTCGAAAAGACCTCTAAAAAATACGAAATTCAAGATTATTCTTAAATGGGGTTTCATATATACTATTGGAAATTGGTTTAATTAGTGGACACCAATAATATTTAGGATCGTATAGAAGCATTTTTTTTTTAAATCGCTATAGTTTATTAATACTGAACGAAGTGATTTTGTGTATTTTTGCCTTATCTGCGAAATCGGTCTCACTCCCGCGCGCGCGCGTCGTTTTGTCATTGCTATCTCGCTTCAGCATAATTTTTCCGAGTATTGCCTTATGGATGGAAAAGGAGAATAGGCCATGACATTGGATTGGTGGGTAATATCGACTGCAAATGCAGCCGAGACCACCGGGCAACGGCGGCGTGACGTGCCACCCAAAGCACGGAGGAGCTCGAGATGAAAAGTTTTTGGACGCCCATCCCTTGACCGACCATTGGGAATGTTGCTTAACCTCAACGATCGCGGGCTGAGCACACTAACCACTGCTTCACGGGCTCCTCTATCCTGTATTTTTATAGTTTAACACTTCGATCAACAATAACAAATAATAAATAAATAATAATAATAAATAACTTCTTACATTCACACCAATTTATCTAAGCCCCATTTTAATTTCATTAAGAAACTGTATCATGGAAAACCTGATAACGGATAAATATATACATAGGTAAATACTTTTTAACCGACTTCAAAAAAAGGAGGAGGTTATCAATTCGACTGTATATTTTTTTTTTTTATTTTTTTTTTTTATTTTTTATGTGTGTTACCTCAGAACTTTTTAGTTAATGAACCGATTTGGATAATTCATTTTTTATTTAAAAGGTGACGCTTCTCGTGTGGTCCCATTCAAATTTTATCAAGAACTGGCAAGAAGTTCAGGAGTTATCTTGAATAATGTGTATTTAGACTTTATTTGGGTATATGGACGATTTCATAGTTTCATCAAAATGGGGATCATTTTCAAAAATTTTTTTTTTTCGAAAGTTGGTTCTTCTGACCTGATCTTACTTTCACCAAGTCAGGACCAGGGGATCAAACCCCAGGAAAATTGAGAGAAATTCTCAAATATAGGCAAGCCTTATGCGTTCCATTTATTTTTGAAGTTAGTCAAGTATTTGCATCTGGTAGTCATCATCTCATAGTGATGAGCTGGTGATGGAAGCTACAACTCCTTAATGGTTAGGAGCTGGAGAATATTTCTTTAAGTATTAATCGTAAGTATGGGCCAATAGTTATATTCTTTCAGGTTATTAGGGTGAGCTGTTGATGAGAGGTGAAACTCCTCAACAGTTAGGAGTTATATTATGATGTTTTATAAATACCATATGCACGAATGGACCTTCAGTTGTATTCCTTCAAGTTATCTAAGTAGCTAAAGACGGAAAGCTGAATTCCGTAACGGATAGGATATTTACAACAATTTATCATAATCACCATGTAGTTTCTTAAGCTACTTCACTAAAAATCGAAAAATAAAACGTTTTTGAAAAAAAATGTAACCGCCTTCAAAACGGATCTTCAAACAAAAATTAACAAACACTAAAAAACGAAAAAAATAATAAGATTTTTTAATTCAAAGGACGATAATACGTGACTTTTTCTAATTTATCTTGGTACTTACTGAACTGTTTGAAGTCGGTGCCAGGCCAAAAAGAATAAGAACGAAATATACTGTGTGAAATAACAAACATATAAAAAACAACCCGGTCCCAAGCGTGAGGTGTAGGACGTAATTACCTCAATACGTACTATAAGACAGCACCGACTTCAAACAGTTCAGTAAGTACCAAGATAAATTAGAAAAAGTCACGTATTATCGTCCTTTGAATTAAAAAATCTTATTATTTTTTTCGTTTTTTAGTGTTTGTTAATTTTTGTTTGAAGATCCGTTTTGAAGGCGGTTACATTTTTTTTCAAAAACGTTTTTTGTTTGTAAATACATACATAATATACCTACATAGTAAACACCCAGACCAAGACAAATAGACATGTTCATGCACACAAATATTTGTCTTGTTCGGGAATCGAACCCGAGACCACTGGTGCAGAAGGTGGTTAGCCTACCCTTGCGCCAAATCGGTCGTCAAACACAAGTTTAAACACGACGAATTCACTCTGTGAATTATAATTTTCTATACCTAACATTTAATATTAGTTAAACAAGACAACTTTATTTTAGTACCTACCATCAAAACGTTGCACAATAAACATACTAGTACATAAATGTATGTAGGTACGTACCTACGTATGTATATCAGTCAGTGTGCAGTATGCGTAATAATAATAATGAAATGCTGCATCTTGCATCATGCTCTTGCGAAGAAACGAAGAAATAGTTATAGCCAAAATGTACCAAAACCTTTTTTACCATTTTACAAGCTTTTTATTAACTTGCCATGTTAGTTAGGTAGTTAGTTAGTATGTTAGTTAGTTAGTGAGGGACAAATCTTGCAAGCTTAATTTGACCCACTTCCCAGTGTCTGATGGAGCTAAAATTTTGCATAGGTACAGGTTTGGTTTGGTTCTGATGACAATACAATATTAAAGTACCTACAGTCAGCAAAAAAGCTTGTCATAAAAATAAAAACTTATTTTATGTTAGTAATATATAAAACAGAATGTTAATAAATAACTTAGTAAGTATTTAAAAGAATAAGGGAGCCCGTGGCGCAGTGATTAGCGCGCTAGGCCTGTGGACGTTTCCGGTCACGGGATGGGTGACCGATTTAGGTGAACAACGGGTACAAATAGTTAACAGTGGAACACCTAGATGAACAGTACTTTGGTGAACCTTTGATGGTGGTGGTGTGATGAAGGCTAAATGCTACCCCGTTGTGGATAAAAAAACCACTGGTCCGAAAGGCGAAATTGATTGTGAGACGGGTCGATTTTTTCTAAAATACTTCATTTTCAATTTTTCAATGATAAAAATTGCATTGTGAATGCAAAAAAGTAAAATTTTAAATAAAAACTCGTGTAGTCATGTGGCCGCGTCAAAATTTTTCTTGGTTTTGAATGGATGTCGCGTATCAGCTACGAATAAAATAACAATTTTAGGTACCACTTGTCAGGCTAAGCTTTTGCGAACTCTCGAGAGATGGCGCTAGCTAGCTGCTCATCAGCGTCATACATACAAAGACGGAATATTGAAGTTGTCGAACACAATATAGGTAGGTAGGTACCTACTTACTTCAATGTTAGTCCACGGTAAAAATTAATAGTTTTACCGTTTTTTTTTTAAGCAACGGGATATCACTTAGCCTTCATCACACCTGATAGTAGGTAAGTAGTGGTGATAAGGCTGAAGGTGGAAGCGCACTACTCCCGGAATCCTCAATCAATGAGGGTACTGGCTACCAAGTAGCATTTTACTCCATTTAAGAGTACACATTTAGTTCCCAGGTGTACTTGAAGCATTATTACAGTTCAATCGTGATGTATAAGCTGCATTATTGCGATTAATAACACCTATACCTGTCTAAGGGACTTATAGGAGTGTAGAGTTATACTTTTTTACGATTATTGGTGTTATAATACTCTAACAACTATCCTTTAGTCAGCCGTCTGCCTAAGAGCATTATAGTAGGGTAGAGATACGGCAACCGCTGTTTAACGGCCTACTTGTACGATGTTATAGAGCTAGCATTTTAATAGAACACTATCTGTACAGAAGTGTTCAAATGGTTCGCATTTGCACTATAGGCTGTTAAAAAGACTACATGTCTTGTCCATTAACATCAATAGCAGTTTATTTGTCCACAAGTACTACTCTTATTTGCTGTAAGCTGAACATGAATGTGAATGTGATATTCTATCACACTTATCCCACAAGCTGTGTGTTTATTACGTTGCGTGCAAAAATGTGTGAATTTCAGTATATTGAAATAAAAACGATGATACACAATTGACCTGAACTACAGCTTAAAGCTGAACATAAGTTCACATTAGAACAAAAAATTTATAGACATTGGCTCTGTAGTGGTACAAATGTGGGACTTCATATAGATAACAGCATTTTAACAGAACACATGTGAACCTATTATACGCTCACCGCATTAAATTGGAGTTATAACAGTTCACATAGCCGTATTTCATCTCCACCATTTTGTTCTACGTAACCTAAAATATTTACCAAATAAATCTCCAAATTATCATGCAGATTAATCACAAAATACGCAGAAAGAGCGATTGAGTTTTGGTTTATGTTATATTATTACCGTAGTATAATTATAATGCTAATATAATATCAAAAACCGAAAATTGTAGATTTCCTCTCAGCCAGTTTTAAATATTTTAAAATGAATATCGCATTTTTAGAGAGGTGCGTGAATATTTTAACTGTAAATATGTATACATTTCACGATAAAGTTGCATTCCCATGGCATTAACATTATTAAGTACTTAAAACAGCTACTTATCATACATTTTTATCCAATTGATATCCGCCGGAGTTGATGTGTTCTGATGGCACACACAAAACCAAACATTAGTAAAATAAAGAAATAATTTAGGACACACGTGAATTTTAGGTAGCACTGGAGTACTTTTGCCGGATTTTATAACTGTGAAGGCTGTGTATTTTGCCACTTGTTACTCTTTATTACACTCGTGTACGTTGTATGGTTCACACTGCGTCCCATATAGTGCCGTAAGTCAGCCTTAAGTCCGATGTTACTACTTAAACTGCTATTATAATGCTATTATACTGCAAATGTACAGCCATAGTGAACTTAAGGCTGTCTAATTTGTGCCCAAACTGGTTCTACAAGAGCATTATAGCAAGCTGTACAGCTCTTATACAGCTGACTTACACAGCTTGTGGAGTACCTACATGTGAACGACTAGACGTCTTATATAGAACCCCAAATTATATTAGCATTATAATTATACTACGGTAATAATATAACATGAAACCAAAACTCAATCGCTCTCT